>BMAV01027873.1:10103-45008 GCA_019973955.1 Trichonephila inaurata madagascariensis | reverse complement strand
AAAAAGGCAAAAATTTTAAATTTTTTTAAAATGTATAAACTACTATATTTATAATTCAAATATTAATATACTCTTGTTGTTATTAATATACTATTGTAAATAAAAAACAAATGGTTAATTGTATTCAATGCTTGCATTATATTTATTGCGCATTGAGGTTAACGACTATATTAATGGTTATATAAAAGAGGTTAGGTTATATTAATGCAAGAGAGATGTTTCAAAAGTTAATGAAGAAGTCTACGAAAGAAAGATAAACATAAAGAATGGAAGAAAGAAAATAAAAATATAAATCAGCAAATATTCACAACAAGGATATGCCCTTACGAAACGCAAATCATTCAATATATATATATATATTATATTATATTATTTTTGACCTGTACTGTTTGGTTATGCTTATGTTTTTATTTTGCTTCTTTATATTTATATAACAAAACAATATAAATAATACGTAAAATAATATAATAAAATAATATATAAAATTATATACTAAATTGCCATAAGACCTTGTTGGCAAATGCACTCTGCTTTTCTTATGATGGATTTGTGTATTTATTATTTCAATTTAAATCTTTATTACTTTTCAGTTGCTTATAATCCTGTTTCTTCTATTACTCTATGAAGTCTATTCTTTTCTATCCGATAATATAGAGCAAGGACGAAGTTTGTATCTTAAAATATGTTTACCCTGTTGTTCAATCCTAACCCTAGGCAATATACTTAAATGTTGTGTTTCATACTGGATTTGCTTTTCCGTTACTGGACTTTAATTTACGTAATGTTAAATCTTAATTTGATGCTTTGAATATTTACCAGTGTGTTGTAATAAGTATGTATATGTATGTGTATGTTATATGTATAATCATTATTTTGAATTGCCTTAAATCCAAATGTGAAAAACGAAAGTGTAGGTCAAAAGTAAGGTAGCCTCAGTAGTATAACAAACTTTTAGCTTTAGGAACTAAGACTGTAGGGTTAAACACTGTTTTAAGGGCAGCCAACCTTTATCCTCTCTCTCTCTCTGTACTTGTATATACTACTGGACTGCAAGGGGGAAAAAAGGAAGAATAAGATTCCATTAATACTAAACATAATAATCATAACACAAGAAGAAGAATATTAAAAGTACATAAAAGTTATCAATGCCAAGAATATCAAGTAAAGAATAAATCTATCTACCTAAGACAGAAATTAAACACAAACACACATAGCTCTTGTACAAAAATACATTTCTATGAATAATGCAATCCGAATAATTTATTTTCATTCTTCGTATCGTTAACAAAATTCATAAAAATAAAATAAATATACGATAAAGCGTTCTTTTACACAATGCAAATAATTTAAATACATACATTTTTTTCAATTGTGCAACTATTAGTTCACACTCTCCCTTTATATATTTATTTATATATCTTGTTCAGATTTTCAATTGTTAATAAAATACTTTTTATTCAACCACTCAAGTTCAAATACATTTTTAAAATTGTAGTGGATTACACTTGATGTTAATACAGTTTTTAAAATATTAATTCATTAATTAAATTTAATTAATCAATTGTAGTTTAAGAGATATATTTTAGTCGATATTATTCCTCTAGAAGGGAGGGCTATTGGATAAAACAGCTTTCGTTTCTGAATAATCATATACCAGTTAGATATCAGCATTCCTTATACATTGGTTTTAAGATAAATTCTTACTTATTATATTCTACTTTTATTATAAAAAAACTTAATTATAAATTTATTGTGATTAAAAAGTTTTTAATGTTGATTTAAAAGGTGTTTTGCCACTTAATATTGTGTGATTATGTCATATGTATATACAGATTTATATTAATTGTAATTATTTAATAAAAAGTAAAAAAAAAAAAAAATTTTTTTTTTTGACCTAAGTAGGAATAGATTTTAATTTTTATATTATTGTGTTCAAAAAAATATTTCCCCTTTAATTTATAGTAATTTTACAGGGAAAATTTTAAATTTTAAAAATTTAAAATAATGTAATATAAAAAGGATTTTTTTTCTTTTTTTTTTAGGTGTTCAGTTTTAAATAAATATTTTTTAAAAATGAATAACTTACAACTAAATTTTTTTTTGATTGAGCTGCTTTAACTGTAAACATAACCCATAAAAAAAACCCTTTTTTTTTGCCCGTCCCCGGCAGAAAATAAAATATATACCTGAAATACGTTAAACGCGAAAACGTTTAAAAGAAAAAAGGGTTAACACGAGATAAAAAACCGGTCCCAACAAACTATACGTTTTTTAAAATTTTTTTTTCTCAACATAAACGAAAATAGCTTAACTCAAAAAGATTTTTTCTAATAAACAAAATACGGAAAACACCAGTCGGTTTGGGGTGTCCTTTGTATTATCGGAAAATTCTTGCACTAGGGGATGATAATGGCAGTTCAATTATGGCAGAAAAGACTTTTTGGGGTTTTGCGCCAAAAATATCTGATGCAGATTCGGACGACAAAAATGAAATGAATAATGCAGCGCCGTCCACGTCATCGGATTGAATATTTAGGCACGTTCAGCTCACGGGGGTTTTTGGGACGGACCCAATTTTAAACCCAGGTCAAGTGACGGGGACGACACCTGAGCTGGCCCCCTCCCTCCTAACTACCACACCCAAAAACCAACGGGAGGACGTTTGTCTCGACAGTTTTAAACGTGCACGCTGCCCCAGGGGGTTTTTATTTACGGGGCTGAACGCGTGAAAAGGGAAACCCCACTACCCGTTTCCCTTACCACTCGGCTACCGCGGCCGTCCCACGTCATCGGAAATGAGGAACGTTATGAAAAGTATACACAGTTATTTAGACGCACATTGCAATAGTGAAATGAATAACGAAATGAACGATATTGAACAATTTGATGCCAAAAAAAAGCAAAGAAAAATATCAGATTATTTTTTTTAAAAAACTGAATGTTTTGTTTTTCAAAAAACTTGAACATTTTGTTTTAATTTTCATTAAGTTCATGAAAATGCATTTGTTTCATTAATTTTTATTAAATACATGTGGATATGTACATATCTACGTAAATAAAATGTATTCTAATAAACTTAATTTTGTTGAATGTATGTGGGTTTTTTTTTTCAATATTTTTAACACAAATTAAATTTGTTTTTCAAAAAATTTGAAAACTTTGTATTAAATTTCTTTAAGTTCATGTAAATGTTTTTATTTTATTGATTTTAGTTAAATATATGTAAATATATCTGTGCAAATAAAATAAACTGTAATAAACTCATTTTTCTACATAAATGTTTTTTTTTGCTGTATCCTTTAACACGTAACATGAAAAAGTATTTCAACCCCTTTAGTTTCGTGTTAAGGGATTTTCACTGTATGTGTAGTGTGATGTAAAATTAAGTACAAATAAGCAATATAAGAGAACGCATATTTCATGAGTTTTTTAATATTACTATGCATATTTCAATTTATAATAGCAATTGTAACATAATTTATAAAGTAATGTCAATTTATAATCGTAAAATATTTCAGATCATTATCAATTCTAAAATTTTCTCACGCTGTCCTCTCTTTTACATACGAGTTTAAAAGGGGTGAAGATATACTTACTGCATTCCTCCTGTTCAAGTTTATGTTCAAATACCATTGTAAATTTCACAATAGTTTTACCTGCGTGACTTCACAGCTATTTTTATTCTTTTCCTAAGTCCAATATTTCAATGTCTTTAACCCATTGTATTCCTTGACATTTTTAGTATATCTAGAAGTCCATCTCAAACTTTCTTTTCTTTTTCTTTCTTTTCTTTTGTAACACATTCTTTGTGGTTTTGTGTTACTCCGTTGTGTGGTTTAAAACTCTCCAGGTGGTTGATTCCGGAATAGGCGTGAGAAATCAGCAGTCTTAAGACAACAAGCAATTTTTTTAGACCAAAAAAAGTGGCATTCTGAAATAATTGGAGGATTTGTGAAATAAACTGTTTTGTGTTTATTAATATGTTCTTGTTCGTCATTCATTTTGACATTGAAATTATGTTATCCGGTTATCGTTTGCTATTTAAGTACTGATCAATCATTATCGTTTGGTCTACTGTTGGCCGTATCAGTTATATTTCGATGTATAGTGTTCTTATGATTTTTATTTAAAATAAAATGATTTTTCTTTTTATATTCCTATTCAGTTCATTGCTATCCATGGCTGAAAAGCGATTTTATAATTTTATAGAAGTTGACGAATTCGTTAATTTTTTTAAGTTTAGCTCATTATTCGGATTCTTACCAATGGCATAACGTACAACACCTCAACCCTAGGGAGCCCAAAACCTGATTATCACCAAGTACCTACCCTTTGTAAAATCCAACTCGGGGGCCCAAAGCCTGACTTTGCAGGGGGGAGGCAAATGTTCTCCGTTATGCCACTGATTCTTACAGCCGATTCCCATGAATCAAAACTTACAGTCCGACTAAAATAAGGCCTTGATATATAAAAATTTTAATTTTTTGAAAATAACTTTTTTCTTTCTTGATTACTTGTTGTTGTCACACTTCGAAATAATATAAAGGCTGTTGGCGAAGGATTTCGCTTTTTTTTTATTTTTTTACCGTCGATCAAGTATTAAAAACAATATCTGACAGAATATTTTTTGCATAATAATCATGAATATTGTTTGAAAACACACTGACTAAATGCTCATCCCCGCCCCTTGAATAAAAACCAAGAATCATGTCTTAAAATTAAGATAATCTACAGAAAATACTAATTACAAATTATTATCACGTAGATATTTTTAACCCGGAAGCGGTCGCGCGCGCCACAGAGTTACCTCAGGCTCACGAAATAGTTAATTCCGGGAAAACTGTTCATTTGTTACCAATGACCTTGACAACATCTTTCTATATGACAGTCTTCATGGTAACTAAAATGTATTTGTCACACATCTTCCTCTGTTTTGGGAGTGGCAAACGTTTATTTAATCTTAAGGTACTTGGGGGTGACTGAGTTCCTAGCGTGACCACTTTTGTTCCAGAATATTTTCTAAGAACAGTCTTCATTTTTTCCTTGTGAATGACTTAGTGGTTTTGATTGCTGTGTTGTACGACTCACAATATGGTTTATAAATGTAAATGAACAGAATATAAAAAAAAAGAAATGGACATCAGCGATCTCCATTGGAGGAAATTGAAACAGATGAAGCAAGGAAAGAATCTGAAGAAATAATTTATATTAATCATAATAGTGATAGCAAATTTGAATAAAGTGATGAGCATGAAACGTTCGAGTTGAAAAGAAAATTTTCTATTGCTACCTAAAATAAAATCCATCAAGAAAAATATGGAACCATATGTATACCACAAGGCACACTGTGCCCAGTCAAAAAGACACAAGCAAGAAAAAGTTCAACATGCTATTTGTCGATCATCTAAGGACAATAAAACTACAATAACTTGAACATGAGAATGTTGGCCGCAAATAACATTCCTGTAATATTTGCGCTAAGTGTCTGTGATTTGTGCTCTTTATTAATGTCACGCATATTTGAAAATTCTTGGTTCAGTTTTATTAAGATATTTACTGGAATAAAGAATTTTGTTGTGCACAATAAAAATAGTCATAAAGAAAGGATTGGGGTGACCATTAACGTTAGTATCGAGGGCGCACCTGCTCCCGGGTTACTCTATCAACTAAACTTCGAGGACATATAAACTTTGTTAAGCGAAAATAGCCAAACCTACCTCTTGTATTAAAAAAAATCAACGACCACTTATTCATTTAGCTTTCAAATTCAATCTTAAAAAAAATGAAGAAACTAAGAAAAATATATTAAAAACATACGTATAAAGTATTGATTTTTATATTAATTTTCACATTTAAAAAAAATTTGTGTTGTACTTGTTTCTATATTGCGCAAATAATTTCCGTAGAAAAGTCCGAAGTTTGTAGCGGATAAAATTAAAGGTACGAATTTTTTTAATGTTTAGGTACTGTTTTCGTTTAAAAAGACCTCAATATATCCCGAGAGAATGGAAAAATATTCTTTATATGACGAAGTTCAACACATAGAAGTCTAGCTGCAGATTTAATTAAAATATTTAAGAAGTGGTCCTTTTGAATTTGAAATAAATGAATGCAGTGTTTAATGAAACTATAGATAAATTATAGATACAACTATAGAAAATTTTTATCTGCTGAAATAACTTGAACGATCTGTTTTGAAAAATTATAAAGTTCAAGTCCTTAAAATACACTAAAGTTAATTGAATTAATTGAAAATATAATAATAATATAAAATAAATGTTATCGAGCCAGGGTTGGAGCCTTGACACCAATGAAGTTCCTCCGTGTAGAAGGGTTAATGTACATTTTAAATCTACAGAGGCTCAAAGTCCTCACATTGGAGTGGTGTGGAAGTTTAAAGAGTAGAGTGTCAACTCGGGTGCTGTCTACGTCACTTAACTGAGGTTCAGAATTATAAAGCCAGTAACCACTAGCCCTCGTGGTGCTTTGAATTGAGACATTAATAACAAATAAATAAATTTTTTGAACATACTATAACTATAGGAACAAATATTTATACAAGTAAAATAGGCATAAAATTTTAAATCGTAACAAATATTACATTTTTGCTATAAAATTATTTATTTTATGGAAACCAAATAATTTAACTAAGTGTTTTATTGAATTGTTCTAATAATAACCAATAAAATCTAGTTATTAATAAAATCTTTTATTTATTATTAGTGAATTCGTCAAAAATTAAATGTCAATTAATTTCCCACTTTTAATTACAACAAAAATTAATTACCAAAATTAATTATACAATATGAGTTAAAAATGTATATTTTATAACTCATATTCTATTCATTTGAATGTAATAAAGGGCATCCGGACACTCAAGTAAAAATAAATAATGAAAATTTTTGTCTTTTGATTGAAATAAATACAATATTCAAGATCTGTAAAAAAGAAAAAAAGCTCGGAATTTTTAAAAAAACATTAAGTTTAATAATTCAAAAGAATTCGTAGATGGGATAATTAAAGCATTGATTGATACATTAAAAATTATTTTAAAAAATCAATTTTAATTTAGAACCTTGTACACAACATTGAGTTACAAAATCCACAATAGATGGCAGCAGTGCTTATAGAAGTGTTTTTCTATTTCGAAGTTTTCGGTTTCAACAAAAGATAAAAGAAATGAAAATCGAAACTTGTGGAATCATTCAAACAACTTAACAGCGAATAAAACGTCATTACGGTGATTTAAATTATAAAAAAAAATTTCACTTTAGAAAAAAAATTATGTAATTAGCGGAAAATATTGAAATAATTTGTTTCACTGAATTTGGCAAGTAATCCAGTTCAGCTTCTGTGGCACCGATACCGTTCGTCTAAAAGTCTGTTCACTGAACTAAAATCATAGTATTTTAGGTGATTTGGTTCTCTATTTAAAAATAATTTTTTTATTAAAAATTAAGCATTATGGAAAAGTTATTTTATGTAATTAAATTAAATTTTGTTCACAATCCCAAACCAAAGCTTTTTTTCATTTGGATATATATTTAAAATAATGAAGAACTATGTAAAAATTCTTTTAGGCAATGTATAACACTTAAAAATTTATTAGATCATAATAAAATATATCGTATTCATTGATATAATGAACGAGAGATGCAAGCGTTCTTTTCTTTTCATTTTCTTCTTTTTCGCGAAGGAAAATGGTAATTTAAATATTAGTTCGTCGAACACAATAAATTGAGAAATATATTTTAAGGAATTCTCACCAGATTTTTTCTAACTTTTAAAAAAGATTATTGTGTCGGAACGCTTTTCACTTATTGACTAATAAATAACGCAGTATTTGACAACCGTTTTTATACAACCAGAACTGATGATCTAAAGGAAATACCGCAGGCTTTTTTAAAAAATTTTTGAAAAGGGTTATTTTTGGTTTAATTTGACAAAAATTTAGACCATAAAAAAAATTTAATTATAAAAAAACTTTTTAAAATTTAATGTAATAATAAATAAAACAAAACAAAAAAATCTTGAAAAATTTTTCAAAAAAAGAATAAAAAATCTCAAAAATCCAAAAAAGGAATTGGTACCAAAAAAGAAAAAGCACCAACAAAATTTTTTATATGAAATTTTTACTTATGCTTCCCAAATTTTTATTTTAAAAAATTTGTTTTAAAATTTTTTAAAAAATAAAAATGTGCAAATTAATGTAAAACAAATTTAGAATTCAAAAAATTTTGGGGTTAAAATTTATTTTTTAAAAAAAAGCCTGGAATAATATAAATACTACACTGGGGGCCCACAAAATGAACCCAAAAAAACCCGTATTTTGTTGAAATTTATTTGGAAAAAATGTTGTACAAATTTAAAAAGTTTAAAAATCATTTTGTATTGGGGTTATAAAAGTGTTTTTTATGTAGCCACCATTTTGGAAAGCTGACACATTTCGGCCCTAAGGCTTTGTTTCCCTTGGGGTTCCCCTGGGCCCACATTTAAATTATTTTACGAATTTTATTTTAAAAAAACCCAACTTTTTGTGGTGTAGTAAAAAAGAGGAAAGAAAAATTCAATCTTTAAAAAAAGAATCTTTTTTCGTGTTTGGGTTTTGCCTATCCTGTTCTATCTGATGACAATGTAATCGGGGGAGGACCAGGAAACACCTAGGATTAGGTGGCTTTCAGGTGTTTCAAGGTATTTAAAAATCCGTAAATCCAATAACCCCCAAACTTAACCTAAATTGGGGAAAAAGTAACGCCACCTCCCAAGGATTCCAAATTGAATTTTGTATGTGAGTTCAGGGAAACAAAAAAGTTAAAACAAAATGTTTTCCCCTTTCCGTTGTCCTATCCGCCACTTAAAGAATTTTTTTCCCTTTTGTTTTTGGCGGGGGTTTAACGGAAAATAAGGCCCCCCGGGGTCAATTTGGGCCCAAAGGTTAAAAAAGATTTTTATATATTTTTAAAAATTTGCAAAACAACAAAAAAAACCTTTACACATCTTTAAAAATATTTAAATTTTAAAATTTTTAACTGAATATAAAATCAACCTGTGTCTGGTAAACAAAGTAAATAACGTTTAACATTGAAGTATTTATAGTATTTAAAAAATGGAAAATCTAACAACAGTCACTGATAACCTGGAAACAAATAAAAAGATACACTAAAGAAAAACACAAACATTTTGAAAAAAATTTTTTTGATTTCAGACCCTTTTGATAAAAAAAAGGTATCATTTACCAAATTCTTCTTTTTATGAACCCCGGATGAGCTTGATTTTAATTCGATAAAATTTGCATAAATTGTAAAAAAGTCAAAAAACCAACTACTGTTACTAATAAAGCATGGACAAAAAAAAAGAATGCTCTCGCAGTACCACTCGGTTGAACTACAAAAGAACTAGTTGGGGGCGCCACACTACTAGCAAATATACAGCACTAACTCAAAAAGTAAATCAAAAAAAAACGATTGAGTCTAAATTTTTTCTTGCAAATTTGGTTATTAATTCATCAATTAAATTTTTTCTTGTTTTCTTGTTTTCAATACTTATAAAAGAAAAAAGGAGTCTCTTCTGACATCGTCAACGTAGATAATTTTTTTTAAATTTTTAAATTTTTTAGAAAATGACCTTTCCCCATTGCAGAAGTAACTGGAAGAGCAAAAACAATAAAACTGCAATACAAAATCTGGTAAACTTGGCGCACAAACTTATTTTGAATCATCAAAAAATTTCTAATCTTTTATCGAATTTAGAATTAAATCTTCACTTTTTTTAAAAATGCTTTTTGAGACAAAATTTATTTGGGAAAATTTACTAATAGGTCGATATATACTTTTGAAGTTACTGGAAAAAAAATCATTTGTAGTGCTTACAATATTTTTGGGAAAAGAAAACTGAATGATTTTAAATGCCATTCATACTCTCAAAGGATTTTTAATTGATAGTAAAAATCACATTGGCCTTAAAAACATCCCCCTAAAAAAATCGTTCTCGTCTTGCAGTTTTTTATCAACATTGAAATACGAAAACTGTCTAACTTTTTTTTGTTCTTTTTTTTAAACTCCGGGGGGGATACCCCATTTTTTTAAAAACCCAAAAGCTTCTTCCTTTATTTAAACAAATTGTTACGAAGATTCTCGATAGATTAAGTAAATTAAATGGGCTTAGCGTTTTCCAAATCTATTTTTTGGGGGTTAAAGTTTTTTTAAATTAAATTTATGCTTTGTAAAATTTTACATTGGGAAAATTATATATATATAAAAAAAAAACAAATTTAAACTTTTCCCTATGTTTTTAATCGCAAAACTTTCCCCGTTTTCGTCTTGCTTAGTATGGTTAGAAAAAAATTTTAAAGTACTTTTAAAAACGAAAGTAATTGAGGGAAATTTATATTACAAAATCAAATCGAGATACCACCCTTGTCTGCATAATGATTTAATAGTCTGTGAAAAATTCTCGTTATTCTGCCTTTTTCAGATCCTCCACTTTTAATGTGAGCCCAAAAAAGTGTTAATTTTTTTACAAAAATCATAAAAATTTTCTTTCATAGGGGACGTTATTACATGCATCGTTTTTGAACAAAATTGAGGGGTTTTGTGTTGAAAAATGAACTAAATTTTTCTTGGTTGTTTGTCCAAAATTTAATTTTTGTAATCCCCATACGCCACTCAAAGTTCCCCCCATCTATCCTTGTCCCGACACTTCCCAAATTAATGTCCCAAAGTATTGAAAATTTAACACATCACTTTCCAAAATTTTGCAGTCTTATTTGCCGCTCAATAAAGCCTAAGAACGTTTCGTTAACTGATATTATCGGGTCATTATTTAAACATCGTTGTTTTAAAAATATTAATTTGGGCTTTTTGAAATATCTGTGTCGTTCAAAAATAGAGAAAAAAAAATTTTATTTTTAACAATTTTTCTTTTATTCTAGAGCCTAAATAGAATAGTTCATTTTGAATTTTTGGCTAAAATACTTTTGAATTCATTTTTTGACAAATGAACATTGAGAAGAGGGTCATATTTAGAAGAGGGGATTTTTTCAAAAATTTCCCCTTTGATGAAATTTGAAACTTGATTGAAAAGGGTTCCCCAGAGTTTGTAACTTTGATTTTTTAAAAGGCAATTTTAATTTTTTTTAAATTGCATTTCAATAATAATCCACCTTTTTTATTTTGTTCCGTTTTTCTTTCGAATTTTTTTTGGGTAGAATTATTTGAATTTTCTGTTTTTTTTGTTTATATTCCCGGGCCAGTCATTACACCTTTCACCAGGCTTTTTAAAATACAATTTGTTCTATTGAAAAAAAATTTTCCTACGGAAGAACATAGGGGTTTTTAACCCATTTTTTTCGTCTTTTGTCCTGTTAATAACTATAAGAGATAAAATTCCTTTCCTTTTAAATTTTTGGGAAATTATTTTGGTTTTGGAAGGGCCCAATTTAAAATTTTTTTTAAATTTATTATGGGCTAAAGAATGGAAAACATTTCTCATAAATTTTTTTTTGTTTTCTTTTTCAGATTTTTTTTTGATAAATTTTCTTTATTGAATTAAATTTTGTTTTTCTTTGGAAATTTTCATTAATTTTTCATAAGTTCCCGGATTACTATACAGTTTTGAAAATGAAATTGGGGAGTTAAAAGATAATTTTTGCTTTGCTTTAAATTTTAAATTTTTTCCTTTCGTTTTCTTTTGAGAACCAAAAAAGTTTTTTTTTCTCCATTATTTTTCCCGTTTCTTTTTCTTATTAAAAATTAAAGTATAAGAACCAGAATAATTAATTCCGTTTACAAAACAGTTCTAATATTACAAGAGAGAAGTGAGATCAAAATGTTTTAACAGCAAAGGGGACACTCCTATATTTAAGTGCATTGAATATAAAATATATATGTTCTAAAACAATTTTGTAAAAACATTTCTCATTATGCTTTATTTGATTGGAATACTCATAAATCTACAGAAATTTCTGTGGACATATGGGTTTCTAAATCATAAATCTAGACCATATAATCATTTAAAATGCTCTCTATGCGTTTTCAAGTATCGTAATACTATTTTCAGAAAAAAGCATAACAGATGACGTTATTTACGAGTTCCCCTAAATGAAAATGAAATATATTGGGGGAAGCTAAAGACGCCAATAAGTTACTTTGCTACTTCGGTAAAAGTAAGATGTCTTTTTTTTTTCTCCCTACCGCTAACATGAAGTATACCAAAAAAAAACAGTGATGAATTTTTTTTATCTTTCTAATATTTTATCCAATTTTCCATGTGACTTTCTTTTTATCTATTAGGTTTGAAAAGAAAACCCACTAAAGAAAAGTATCTAGAGAGATATCTCACATAATAATTTAAACAAATTATAAATAATCATTTACATTTAAGGTAGGTATGTGACTAACTTAAAATCATGATTTTTTTTTAAAATTGACAAACTTTTTTTATATAATTTTATTTTATAGGCCATCTTATTAGCTTTTTAAAAATACGAAGTTTTTTTATTTTCTGTTCACTAGGACAAAAACTACAAGCGTTTTAGTAACAGCAGATGCCATAACTTTACATAAGATGTCAAACTTTAAAATGCGTTTTTTTCGAAAAGCTCAAACGGCACTCAAAAAGTTTTTAAAATAATTTGTTGAAAATTTTTATGTATGTTCTGTATAACAGTACAAGTGTTTTAATCTTCAGATTTATCAATTATTGTTTTATTACAAAATTTACAGTTCCTTATGTGAATATAATCATAGTTTTTTTAAGCAATTTCATATAATCACTAAGATAAAGTGTTTTAGTTTTTGTAAAAATTAAAAAAATTCTTTTCCTGAAGGTAATTTCAAAAAAAAAAAAATATAGCAAACTAATATATATACATCAAAACTGAAGAACTGAGAGAATTTGTTCACTTATTATTTGTACAAAGCGAGGCCCGTTTATGTTAATTTTTTGTCAATTTTTACCCATTTTTTCCCATTTTAGTAGTAATAATTTATTTTTCTCTTCTTAATTTTAGCATATTCTTTTCTTAAAATGTACTAAATAAATCCAAAAACCACAAAAAAATCTCCATAGCTCCATTTTAAAAAAAAAAAAAAATTGTCGCGCGCAAGTAGTCGAATACCTTAAAATGATTCATTACCCTGAAGCCGGGGTGGGCATTAAGTCGATCGCGATCAACGGGTGGACCGCTAAGGCATTTTGGGGTGCCTGCCTTTACTAAGACCTAATAACCACATGAAGGTCTAGAAATATTTTAAAAATACGGAGAAAAAAAATCGAACCACGAGAAAAAAGGTTCGTTACATAAAAAATGTACTTGAATATTTGGAGGTCACTTTAAGAAGAAAATCGTAACATTTTTTACTTTAAAAAAAAAAGTTCACTAAACAGAAAAATTCGCAAATAGAGGTCAGTAAAATGAAGGTCCGACTGCATTGTAGACTTTCTTCTACACCTACGCCACTGGGTAGACCGCAACACCTTGAAAAAGTCTGCCCATCCCTGCCCTAAGGCTAACGACATACAATCTACACCGCTTAACCCCCATGTCAACAGTTTCAACACTTTTAAGTCCTTTTTGTTGATTTCTCAAATGCTCCAAGTAATTACTCCTGAATTTTCCTAGAAAAGCCACACAGACTTAGAAATAGTCATTAAATGAAAGCGCCGAATCGTTTCTGACGTTTTAAACAACTCCTTTTTGCTCGCAGTTCAGATAAATATATCTCCAGATCTTTCTCTTCTAATTCTATAAACAGTTACTTCAGCCAGTCTTAAGAATCTTCCCCTTCTTTATCAGCAGTTATCTTCTAAAGAAAACGGCCTGAAGTGATTATGCTTTGATGTCCGAGGGTGGTTTAAGTTTATTTTTCATTTGAGGTATCCGACTACGTTCGGAACCGTGATTTTAAAAAAGCGCATAAATGGGTAATTTTCGTGATATTTAGTGTCACTTAGATTAGAATATATGAATAAAATTGTTTTAAGGTCATTACAACAAAAAAAATTATTTAAGTGCAATATTTTGGCAAAAAATTAACTTAAAATAACCTTTTGTCACAAAATGTTTCTAAACTAATAATATTTTGCTTATATAAAGTAAAGACTTCTCCAGAGAGTCTGAACGATTTTTTTTTGAAAAATTCACATTATTTTCAGAGTTACCACCAATTGAAATAATTATCGGCATTTTTTTCTTAAAATTTCTCCCCTCTGTTGTCGTAAAACATGGATAAACCCACTTCTAAGTTATATATTTCAAAAATTTTAGTTGTGCCTCTGTACAGAGGTCTGAGCTATATACAGGCAAAATATTATTATAATAGAAGCATTTTTCACAAAGGGAAAATATTTTGAAAATGGGTCATTCTATGTTCATTTTTTGTCAAAATATTGTACTTACCGTAAAATCCGGCGTATAACGCTCACTTTTAACACAAAAAACAAGAGTGAAATTTAGGGGTGCACGTTATACGCCGAGTATAAAAATGAGAGCTTTAAAAAAAAATGTGAGTATTAAAACAAATTTAGACTTATATATCGCGAAACACTGTTTATTTAAAAGAAATAACATACCTTATGAACTTTCATTGTTGGATAACATGAAAAGGCATTCTTTTTTGACCATTTTAAGGCGAATTAACATACACTGTTTCTTGTTACAATTAATCCATTCAGGCGATTTTCTAGGACCCAGTTCGCAACACTTTCTTCTAGAATAGGCCATTTCGTTACTCCTTTATTTAAAGCACATTTCTTCTTTGACATGTTAATTATTGCCATTTCATTTTTTTTCCTCACTCCCTTATGAAGCTTTCGCCACAGTATCAAACATCCTTGCTGCAGTACGACTTCCATTTTCTTTTGCAAATTGAATCACTTAGATCTTGAAACCGACACTGTGTTTTGCTTCGTTTACCAGGACCCATCTTTACTGCTCGCTGTTTGAAGCGTATTCAATATTATTCATAGTATTGAATATACTACAGACAGCGAGCGTAATAAGTTTCAGGCTTGTTCTAATTTATTTCAAAACTAATCGTCCGCCTCGTACATCACATGAAAGGGGAAAAGGGAATCAATGTTTATAGGAAAGCGTGGGAAAAATCCAGCCATGGCGCTGCTTCGGTCTCCCCCTCCCCTCCCTTCTTGCGCTTAAGAGATTTGTATAATTCTAGAAGTATACTATTTTTTCAAAAGAGAGTCTGGAATGATTCATCCAATAAATAATGACTTCAAAACATAAGAAAATTGTACACGTACATTTCAAATTTTTTCGAAAAAAGGGGGTGCGCGTTATACGGCGAATATACCTAAAAATTAAAAAATACAGCTTGAAAGTATAGGTGCGCGTTATATGCCGAATTTTACGGTAAATAATTTTTTATTGTAATAATATTCTTTAAACAATTTTATATACATTTTATAATCTAAGTGACACTAAATATCATAAATATTATCCATTTATACGCTTTTGCAAAATTACGGTTCCGAACGTAGTCGGATACCTTAATACCTTCCTTAGTTTCTCCTCTTTAGAATGCAATTTGTGGAGCTCATTCGCTAAATTGTTCAGCGCAAGGGTCGGCTAACTGCAGCTCGTGAAAAGCAGGTGACTCTTCAGACTTCTCGCTTTATGAATTATTAAAAAAAATTATTATATCTACTGAAAATTATTGCTTCCATTTCGCTTTTTCCTTCATAATTTTCTATTGAAAAGGTTTCCTTCATTTGCGTGTACAATTAAACATTTGGTTGCTTAAGATTTCTGCATTAAACACTGTTTTTCATTGACATAGTGTATTATTGGCAATCAGTGAAAACATTAAAATTAGTTCTAAAGCAGTCAAAGTGTAATTGGTATAGAAATGGTGCAATGGGAAGACCCTCCTCCTAAGTTATTTCTAAGCAACGTTTACTTATTTTCATGCATGAGTTAGGAAGCACTACCGAATGTGGGCAAGGGACATTGTAGCGTTGCTAGACCTGAGTGGGACCCTTATCAAATTTCTTGGACTCCCTATTTTGAGATCCCTTTACATATTACGATTTTCTTGCTTACATGTCCGGTAGGTTGGGGATCTCGTATCATTGATATGGCTAATACGGTAGTGGCTATGCCCCTGACTTCCTATTAAAAAACTAAAGATTTCCTAAAGGTCACGTAGTTTTGAGTGGGAAAATATACAATATATTACAATACCAACGCTTAAGTTCAAGGGCAAGTCAATATTTGACCTTCCTTTTGGTCAAGCCTACAGAGAAGTGACCGGCGTAGCTCTCACGCCAATCTCCGGCATGAAACTCCACCGCACGCGGGTGACAAGGACCAAGGGTAGAATGGTAATCCCGGCTATGTCCAAACAGAAATGATTTTGCATCACCTGTCTCTTTTGAAGGTGTGACACATCCCACTTTCAAAGAGACACGAAAAGAAGAAACCCACACACTCCAAGAGATACTCCTACCTAGTACGATCCAAACATTCGAGGACTGCAACCATTGCTGACGACAAAAGCAAGTACTTAAAGTTAAACTACTTGAAATGGATTATCCCAACTCTTTCCTGCCTGGCCAGATTGGTTTAATCTATTTCATGTGACCGAATCGCACACTCAGCTGTTATCTTCCGAAGCTAGTTAGTTTTGCTCCACGATGCAAGAAAGATGGAATTTCTTGAGCAGCGTTGAACATTAAATTCTGTCAATGCTTAGGTAAAACACCAATGAGATTTTGGAAATGCTAATTAAGGTGTATGGTGAATCTACCACGGCGGAATCTTAGGTTTACGAATAGCATCGGCGTTTTAAAGAGGGTCGAGAATCCATCGAATACAATGAACGCGTAGGGTGACCTTTGACTTCAGGGAACGAAGAAAATGTTGCATTGGTGTCTGAATGTGTTAGAAAAGATCGTCGCCAAACACTTACACAAATCGCTGAAGCTACACAGTTCTCGAAGGGGTCGTTTGAAAGAATCCATTCATCGTAAGCAACCTCAGTTCTGGCAGAGCGACGACTAGTATCTTCTGCAGGACAACGCACATTGATCCCCAATTGGTAAAAGAGTTCCTCGCCAAAACTCGCACTAACGTGCTTCCCCATCCTCCCTATTCATTAGATTTAGCTCTGTGGGACTTTTACATTTTCCCATCATTGAAAAAACATTTACAGGTACACCGTTTTGTATCATCAGATGAGGTGAAAGCAACATCGCAGGAGGCCTTACGGGAGGCTGCGAAAAATGGCTTTCAGTGGTGCTTTCAGAAACTATACGAATGCTGGCAGAAGTGTATCATCACCCAAGGAGACTACTTAGAAGGTGAATGTGCTTCGGTTCTGTGAACTATTTAGAGTAAGGTTTTCTACATCTTGTCCCCCAACTTTGGATCATACTACTGTAAGGCATTGGCCCGTGGGTGATGCCATACTTCTAAGTTATCCTCATGACCTAGGGGTGTGGGAGTGAATGAAGAACCAGGCATTGCCATAATCTTAATATCTCTTTATTAAGATCTTAACTTAAACACTATAAAATGATAATATTTATATTTTAACTTAGAGGATCGAGGTGAAGAAACACACAATACGTATTACCAAATAAGCGTGATCCTGACCACTATATTTAACTTTTCGGCTTACTCCTAACCTCTGTTTATACACAGTTCCTAGTATTTAATAGAACGACCCTACCTCTATATCTTGGGTGGCCGCAAATCTCTCGGATCTAAAATAGCGTTATGGTTTATCTCGTGGGGAATGGTATCCACCCTGACTTGAACTCACTGGCTCGAATAGTTGAACTCTGGAATATCGGCTTACTTCAGCCTACGCGCTTAAACTCAGACTAGCATAATCACTTTCCAAAAGGCCACCTTGCTTACGCTAAACTTCTGCTATTTAAAAGGTTCTTAATTTGCATAATCGCACTTCGCTTCTGGATTTGTTTGGAAAGAATTTGCCTTTTTCGGCCCCAAAGAACCCAAGAGGACAATTAATAGAAAGCGCGATGAGCCCGTCACACTACGTAGACTCCCCCAGACTAACGATCAGACAGACTCTCAGACTCGCTTCCAGATTTACTTGTAAGCTCTCGCACCTATGATGACCTCTCAAGGATCCAGATAAAGAGCATAACAATGTGTCTTACGCAGTCTTCGCGTCACCCTCCGACCACCGCGACACACCGGAGGGTCGGAGAACTATCTTTTTAAAACTGTAGAGCACTATCAGTCAATTAAATCCTTATAATTTGAGAATGAAAAATTAGTATGCTTATAATTTTATTCTAGATTAATGGGAAAGAAAGAATTACCTTTTTTCAGTTGCTGATTCCGGTGCTTAAAGCTCACAGTAAGGTGTTTATTGATCCGAAGTTCCTACAGATCATGGGATTACAACCAGAGTAAATGATTCAACTAAAATTAAAGTCTGATCGTATAGTGTTAACACAATTTTATTTAGAATAACGGCATACTGAAACTTACATTTTAAAACAAAGTAAAAACGGTACTTAGCTGAGCAAAGAGAGGGCGGAGTAGGAGACCTGGGAGGGCTGAGTGGTGCTGACAAGTAATCTAAGGAAAAGAGAAAAAAAGCCCCGAGAAATAGAGTGCAAGGGCTTTTAAAGCTGACCGCATTATTTCCGAGACAATCCACTGCGAATTTATTACTGTTCCAATCCACCACTCTGATTTGCCCAACGGCTACTCACAGTCCGCGTAAGAATACAACCTTGTCAACCACAGAGAGTGCAATGAACTGGGAACGCACCCACTTCTTTACTAATCCCTGTTTCCTGTAAACAGGGCAGATGCAAAATTAAAGGATAATGGATAAAGGATTAATAATTAAGGATGCAAATCAGGGACCAGAACTCTTGGCCTCCCATCATTTATGAATACTAATAGAGGAGAATATTTATTCAAAATGTAATGATATCTCAACAACAACTTGTGGAGCACAATTACACAAGATTCTTTATTCTGTTTATTCTATACTTTGTTTTACATGTTTTTTTTCAGTGTAAATTCTTTCCCAAGTGTAAAATTCATATTTTTAAGAATTAATATCATACTGATTTTGACCGGGAGAAATAAATAAATAAATGACTAAATCAAATAATTCTTACTTTGAAAAGTTACAGAAAAAAAAATCCTCTAACTAAGAGTTTTCACATTTCAGGTATTCAGCGAGGACTAATAGGGTAGAATCTGGTAATTTTAAACCATGATTCAAAATTGTGATCACAATATTGAGGATATATGAGCTGATGCCTTATATTTTTCATTTAATTCCTACTATTAGTTCACATTCTCCCTAGTTATATTTATTTATACTTGTATATATATATCTTGTTCAAATTTTCAATCGTTAATAAAATACTTTTTATTCATCCTCTGAAGCTCAAATGCATTTTTTTAAGATTTGTAGTGGATGACACGATGTTAATACAGTTTTTTCAAATATTAATTCATTAATTAAATTTAATTAACTGAAATAAAATTTTTCTTTGTTGACCTAAATAGGAATTGACTTTAAAACTTTTTTATATTACTTGTTTCTATCCAGTTTAGACAATTCGAAAATTTGGAGGTTTATTTTCATGTAATGTAACGTCGTCAGTAGTTAGCAAACAAGAAAATTTATCACAGCCTCATTTCAAAATTAAAGCAGAATTTATTTGCTTCATATGTTACTAAAAAGTCCAATAAATATGCCAAGCCGGGCGGGGACAGTCTTTTCCACGGGAGTTCAATCCCTTTTCCGAAAGGCACTCGACAATCCCTTGCTTTTAAGGGCTCTTCTCCAGTTTACTCCATCCAGGGCTCTATCTCTCTGTTTCCATCCAGGGCTCCATCTCCCTGTTTCCATCCAGGGCTCCGTCCAAGTTTTTTCCTCTCCCCGTCTCTCCGTCCCTTCTCTCATTTGCGCGGCAACCACAAACACATTCCTCGTCTGTCTGGAATCCAAGGGCGCCATAATTCTCCTCCAACTTCTGAAACTTCCATTCATCTCACCACCTGGGCCTCATAGCCCTATTCTCTAGGCACCGACTTTCATACAGGCTTCGCCTATACGTCAACCTATTGTCACCGGCATTCTTTAGCCATTGTAAATTCCAGACCCGATGTCTGCGCTTGTCCGAGGCCAGACAACAAACAATGACCCCATGGCCACCTGCTCTTGTCACCCAACGTCTGTTTGGGGCCATAAAACTTCAGATGAATAGATGGGTGAGGTTCACCCCAATCGAAGACGTCACAGTAATAAGTAACAGTCTCTCCCTCACCTTCGTGTTAAGAGAAAAAAACGCATAAAAATATACAGTAGTTTGTCGTAACTATTGAATTATCTCGTGTTAACCGATGTTTCGTCTTAAGCGTTTTCACGTTAAGGGATCTCAGGAGTGTTAAATTTCTCTAGAGGGCTGAAAATATAAACAATTTTCAAACAGGTATAATTTTCTTTTAAATTTATATTAAATAATTCGAATATTTTACACATTATTTATAAAAGAATGGGGCTTCAGAAAAGTATAAAATGTTTAAAATATAATCATAATTTTAAAAATTATAAGCATATGAAAATTTTGTAATAAATATTAAATAATCTTTGCGTTTCTTACGTTATTTTCTAAAATAGTAGCCTCTGATGTATAAAAATTTATAGAATTATAAAATGTATCATACTCTTTAAGTCCTACATCATTTAAGAATAATATATCTTTTGTGTGTATTTCAAAATATATTTGAAAAATATTGAAATTTTTTAAAAAAAATTTTGAAAATGTAATTTTTTTATTTTTTAAAAAATATAATTTATTATTCTATTAATATAATATTACTACAGCGTATTAAGGATACATTTAACTTTATAAATCAACTTATAGCTAGTAATTAAAGCTACTATTTTAGAAAAAGCACATGCGCAACGTAAAACTTAACAAATATTTCTTATAGAAAAGTTTCTTATTTTCATATGCTTATAATTTTTAAAATTATGATTATATTTTAATCATTTTATACTTTCCTGAAGCCCCATTCCTTTATAAGTAATGTGTAAAAGTTTCGAATTATTTAATTTAAATTTAAAAGAATTATACCTGTTTAAAAATTGTTTATATTTTCAGCCCTCTAGAAAAATTTAACACTCCTATAAGACACTTTTTAAATGTATTTCATTGTATATTTATACCAGCTGATGCAAGCGAGTTCTTTTAAAACAAACTTACTGAAGGAGGGGGGGGGGGCGGGGGCTTTGGAATTGAGTTTGGTCCGAGCACTTATCTCTTTTGAGCCTTCATCACTTTTCATGAGATTTTGATGACTTTATAAATGATTTGAAAATGCTCTTTATAGAAAAAAAATACTTGTTTAACAAGATATAGTTATTGTAGTTTGATTTGATGCAAGAATTACTTTCTTGTGTGATAAAAATGGCTGTAATAATGAGAGTTGAAAAAGGGATGGAAAAATCTTGATTTATAACCTGGTCACCGAAAGAAATAACGAAATCTTCACAGAGCACGTGGAAGTTAAGAGAATCAGGTAACAAACTTGAGATGTCGTCCTCTTTACTTGAGAGTGATTCAGAAGCGCGAGGTCTATATTCCCATCAGCTCTCTTGTATTACTAGAACTAGCAAATTCAAAAACAAGCAGGAAACTAAGACGTGCTATGCTTCATTAAAAGTTAATTTCCTTTTAAAATAATTATACCATTCAAGTTTTATATCCTTTCTCAAATTTGCGAAACTTGAAGTTTAAAATAATTGTATTTCTTACTTAATATCTTCATAGGTCGATATATTATAGTAATATGTATTTTTAGTGAATAGTAATAGCTTTTATCTATTTTTTCAGTTCATTCGAATGAAATATAAAAATGGCGAGATTTCAATAACTCTTAAATATGTCAGATTAGTCAATTGGATGAGAGGAAGTTTGGCTCAGAAACTCACACAGTCTGTTTATATTCAGACTTTGGAAGGAAAACATTTGTTTTGAACAAAATAAAAAAAGGTGAAATATTAGGGGGACTGGAAAATTACGTCGTTTTTTTTTTTTACAGTAAATTCGAATAAATAAATTTCTTACGAGTTTTTCTTTTTTGTCAATGATGTAATCACCCTCGTTGGCAACAACCTTTTGCCAACTAGTGTGCAAATTTTCAATGCCTGATCGATAAAAATCAATTAGTTTTTCAGTAAAATATCTGGAGATGGCATTTTTCATATCACCCAAATTTTGAAATTTTTTGTTTGTTAAGAAGTGTTGCATTGAATGGAATAAATGGAAATCCGTTGGCGCAATGTCAGGCGAGTATGGTGGGTGAGGCAATACCTCCCACCCCAATCCATTAATTTTTTCCAGCGTTTTTCTTGCGCAGTGCGGTCTTGCATATTATCGTGTTGTAAAATAACGCCTTTTCTATTGATAATCGCTGGATACTTTTCAATTAATGATTGATTTGGTCGATTAAATTGTTTACAATAAAGATCTGCATTAACAGTTTCTCCAGGTTTAAGCACTTCAAAATGGAAGATTCCACGAATACCCCACCAAACATACAAAAGCGCCTTGTTTGGATGAAAACCTGTCTTAGTAGTCCTTCGTGGTGGTTCTTTTGGAGAGAGCCACTGTCTTTTGCATTTTGGATTATCATACAGGACCCATTTTTCATCTGCAGTGATCAAGCGATCAAAAAACGGTTCTGTATTGTACCGTTGAAGCAATTAGTTGCATGTCGTAGATCTGTTAGCTCTGTTTTCTTCCGACAGATTTTTTATGCGGAACCCAAACACCTTCTCTATTTGTTTTACCAACCTGTTGCAAATGTTCTTGGATGGTTTACCAAGGTTGGTTAAGAGGATTTGACAGTTCCTCGATTGTCTGACACGGATTTGCTTCCACTTGCCCCCTTAATAACGTCAGTAACTGAAGTTGTTGGTTTTCTTGATCGATGTAAGTCGGAAAGATCGAAATTACCGGATCTGAATTTTGAAAACCACCTTTGGCATTTACAAACATCTGAGGCACTTGGGTAAACATCGCAAATGTTTTTGGTAGCAACTGTTGCATTACTACCCTTGTGAAACTCCAAAAGCATGCAATGGCGGATATGAATCTCTTCTGGTATTTGGCTAGCCATTTCACTCAAAATGGGGAAATAAAATTTAAGGTTTAGGTTTTCACAACTAAACAAGTCACCCTAACTTTGAAATGTCTCTGGCACGACTTTCAACTACGCAATGAACTCATAAATGGTAAAGCAACATTGACTTGCGCAAAAACGACATTACTTTTCGTTCCCCCTAATAATAGTGTTTAGAAATAAATCATACACATGCAGAGGAAAAAAAAGGATAAAACACAGATGCTGCAAAGTATTAAAATATAATTACGAGACAAATGTTTGATTGAATTTCATGAAATTCATTAAACTCAGATGCAGGGGAGTAGCTACTGCCATATCAACCGTATCAATGAAATGGAACCCCCAAACTACAGAGGCCCCAACATGTGTTATATTTTGACACTTTCAAATGAATTTATTTCATTAATACAGTGCTTCTCAAACTTTCAATATTCACGACCCAATATTTAATCATAATTTTCATCGCGCCCCCTCCATACAATAACAATGTATCGGATTCAATAATACTATTCTTTCACGCTAAAGCTACACTACGACTTAAACCTCGTAAGAGACACCTGCGTATATAAACGTCTCGCTCAGCCAAAGCATTATATTTTCTGAACGTATATATACGTCTTTCCGAAATACGATGTTTTCTGTGCAATGCTATCCATAAAATTATTCCGAAGGCCTTGGAATCCAATAAAAGGGTCTCAACAATGTTTGCAAAGAATTTACATTCATTCCCTACATCACATTCGCAAGTCTACTTGAAAAATGGTAGCATCGAGGAGCGAATCGCGTAACTTCTAATCAGCAGTTAAAGAATCAATTGTAAACCGTACAAATTATAAAGATAAGTGTTAATACAAGGCAATGGGGTCACTGGTAATTATCAAACTTGTTCTTGACTTAGTATTGTTAAACTAATTATAAAATACATCGTACAGTACTCATACATTTATAAGTGTATTATATCAGTGTAAATGTGTTTTTCATTTTTTACTATGTTACACAGCATTTTGTTTGTTTACCTTCAGTAAATTAAAACTTTTTTTAAAAATAACTTTTTTTTTTCACTTTTTAAATATGCCGGGGCCCCCCCCCCCTTGCAGAGTTATCACGCCCCCCTACGGGGTCACGCCCCACAGTTTGAGAAACGCTGCATTAATACGGCCATTTTTATTTTCCGAAGCATGGCCCCTTAAGGAATTTTGATACAGGGTCCAATCAGGACTATCTACGCAAGTGCTCAGATGATCAATTATCTAGCTAATTTAATTTTAATTTATGTCTCACAAGAGTTAATGACGACAGAGATAGCAATTTTTAACCCCAGTCAAGTAATGAGGACAATACTTGAGTTGTGTGTGATTCTCCTCTAAACCTCCAAAATACGCCAAAAGGTAGACCAATAAATATTCAATTAATCATAAAAACAAACATATAAATGCTTTCAAGTATAAATCTTCGCATTTTTTTTAGTTCTGCCTCCCCCCCCCCTTCTGCTTCCGTATTCTGAGCATTTATATTAATTTAGAAAAAAATCTAATTATATCGGAAGTATAGATCATAAATCTCAGTTTTAAAATTCTGCGATCAATTTTATTTTAGTCGCATCCTTATTTAGACTTGATTGCTAAAAATAGTCCATATTAAATGATCACATAGTAAATTGTCAGGATAATTTGGATTTATTTAGACTTGAGGCTACTACTAGTTCCCCAGTAAAACTTTATTTTGACACAATACCAATATACTGAAATTTTGGGTGCCCAAACACGCACTTTTTTAAAAATGGGTACAAAAATATTTAAGAATGATAAAAAAAATAAAACTAATAAAAAATAAATAAATAAAATAAAATAAATAAAACCTCTTCAAATTAAAATCAATTGTCGAAATTTCTTCTTCGTTTCAGATATTCATGCTTCGCGATTACGCTTAATATTTCAGGAAAAAAAGCTTTCACAGATAACTCAAAAGTGTGATATTAGTTATACAATCATATTCTACACAAACACATCATATTCTAAAAACACGTGCATTCTCTCTTTCTCCTAAAGATAAAAGTACTTTTGGAGATATCATTTCTCTTTTCATACTTTTTTTTCATAGGAAAAGATTTTTGGCTTCACATATATATTATTTTACTTCTTCATAACTTAATATACTTTTAATGGATTTTAAAAAAAATTCCCTATGTTTGGGAGAATAACCTTGATTTGTGCTTTGACTATATATAACATACGTATGCTCATCTTTTAAACTTCGTTGATTTTCAGTGGTAAATCCATTTGTTAAAAAGATAAATTGACAGATACTACTATAAAAATCAATTTACCTTGGTCTTTAACCTAATACCAGTCAATTTCATTTTAATAAATCAAAAGCAGGTAATAAGGAAAATAGCTGCTGTACCTTTTAGAGCTATAGCAGAGAGAAAAAAGTACAGAATTCATAGAATACTTTGACCCTCACACAATCATGTATTGACTGACTACGAATACAGAATACCAAATCCTCTCAATAATACAAATTTAATATGACGAATTACTTAAACCCATAAGATGAAAAAGACAAATTATAAGCAGACGTTGAACATTGCTGTAACGGGTTTCATGACCCCGAAGTGTTAGTTACCATAGTTACCAGATAAGACGGAAGGTAAACATTAGCAGCAAGGTGTGTGCTACGAAACGCACAGAACATGCTGGTGCAGATTTGTGTGGCCAACATATTTCAGTCGAAATACTGTTTTACAAGGAATGATACACACTAGAACAATGGCTGTGCTGTACTTGATGTTGTATGTTTCTCATTGAGATATTCTTCGAAGGATAGAATTTGGAATTAAGAATTAATTTTGGAATTTTTAAGAAAAATGTCTGGTTCGGTATCATCTGAAGAAGGCGAGCTGAATGCTATAATTAAAGAGGTTGTATGCATTTTTTTTTTGTCTGAAATCTTGTAAAATTATACTCTAAAATTGCTTTTAATATAGGCTATTTGAATCTGTTTGTGAAATGTTTGAGTTTATTTATTCATTTTTTAAGTAATGTTTAAATGTTTTCAATAAAATATGCTTCTCCAAACCAATCTAATTAACTAAGTTTATGTGGTTGTTTAAAAAAAAAATATTTCGAATGCATTATTTTTGGATGTTTTAAATATTCTAATTCCCCCCCCCCCCCCATTCAAATGGGTACTTTTTAAAAAATGATTCGAATTTGATTGTTATTATATTATTAAGAAAACGATTTTTTTCCAGCTGTTTTTAGTAAATTTCTTATTGTTAAAAATAGTTTGATTTTTTTTATTGTATGCCTTAAAAAAATTGTCCTTATAATTTTTTATATAAGTATTAATATGATTTAAAAAAAAGGGAAATACACAAATATCTTATCCAAATTTTTTGGAAACCGATGATTTACATATTAGAAAATTGGTAACTGTACTATGCAATGATATTAAAGATAGCAATGATGCCAGCAACAGGGAAACAATTTTCATATAAAAAATATGGGGTTATTTTTTCATTTATAAAATTGTGATTTATTTATTTTTACTTAAAATAATTCAATAAATTATTAATTCAATTCAATTTGAATTTCTGTTGATTTGTAATCCAAAATTTATTGCATTTTTATATTTTGATAGGATTTATTGGATTCTTAGATTTATACTTTAGTAAGATGACTATGTTTGGAACCATGATTTTGAAAAAGTGTACATATGAATAATTTTTTGATATTTAGTGTGTGTGTCAGTTGTATTACAATATATTTATATAAAACTGCTTTAAAAACAACAACATAATAAAATTTCTTTTTAAAGGCAATTATTTGGCAAAAAAAAGAAGGAAGAATTAGATATTTTCAAAACATTCCGGTTTCATTAAATAATAATAATTCTATAATAATAAAATATTCCCTATATATAGCTAAGACTTCTATACCAAGCTTGAACAAGGATTTTTGAAATATATAATCTAGAAGTGGATTTATTCATATTTTAATGTATTAGAGCAAATAAATTTTTTTTAACAAAAACATTGGTTATTATTCCAATTGATCATAATTCTCAAAACAAAGTGAGTTTTTCACGAATCCTAGTTCAGGCTCTATAGAGTAGTCCTAGCAACAGTGGACCATGAAAGTGTTTGTACACTTGTAATTTTCTGTAAAATTTAATGTTTTCGACAATTAAAAATTAATATATCGGAATTGTAATTTTTTAAATAATATCTGCAACTTTTTCTTATTAATATAACGATCAATTTTTAAAACATAGTATAACTGTTATTTTGAAAAATTAATAATCAAAAAAAACTACAAAAAAATTCGACACAAAAGTCTTTGTACACTTAAAAAAAATATCTGCATAGCTTTAAATATTGTATTTTTTCTTAAGTTAGTAGGTTTCAGCTTTAAGCGTCCATAACAATTTTAAATGTCTTGGTATAGATTTCATCGTTTTTTTTTTTTTTTTTTTTTGTAATTTCTGCATTGATACTCCTCCATTCTTCTGTGATCATTGTTTTTTCTACACAATTTTTATGTGTATGTTTTCTCACCAAATGTGTTTTACTGGGCTTAAATCAAGTGATTTAGGAATGTTTTCAGAATTTGAGGACAGTTACAGTGACACCAGAGAAGTATATTGTGAGCAGTGTGCTTGAGGTCATTAACTTGTTAAAAAATGAAGTCGTCTCTTTTATCTAAATTTTGGACGGATAATTTAAAATTATTCTTTAAAATATTCAAATAAAGCTCATTATTCATAACATCATTAAAAAATATCAAATTACCTGATCTGAAGCCGATTTACACGTCCACACAAGAACACCTCCACCTCCATGCTTCACTGTTCGAACTAAATTTTTGTGATTAAGTTTTAGAAAATTCTATATTGACAACATATTGGTTGGGATGATAACAAATTCAACATTTTTGGTTCTGACGGCCGTATAATAGTTTGGAGAAGAAAAAATGAAAAATTTCCAAGAATTTAGTTGGAACTTGTTAGTCTTGTGTGCATGTGAAGTAAAAACATTGATCATAGAAAAAATGAGGAACGATGTTGAAATTACATATTTAAAAAAAATGGCGAAATTTATACCAAAACGTAAAAAAGTTGTTTTGTGGATGCTATAAATTAAAACCTTCTGAGTACTAAATTAAGAAAGAAGTACAATATTTAAAGCTATGTTGATATTTTTTTTAAGTGTACGAAGACTTTTGTGGCATAATTTTTTTAGAAGCTTTTTGATTATTAATTTTTTAAAATAATAGTTGTACTATGTGTGTTTAAAAAATTAACTATGTTATCTCAATACAAATAAGTTGCATATTAAAAAAATTGCAATTCCGACATATTAATTTTTATTCGTCGAAAACATTAAGTCTTATAGAAAATTACAAGTGTACGAACACTTTTGTGGGCCACTGTGTATATAAGCCAAGTGAATGGATCATGGAGAAAAAGATCTAACTTAGAACTCTACAAATTTACAAAAAACCTGATAGTATAAGTAGATATTTGTCAAATTACAGAAACATAAATGGGCTGGTCATCTGGCTAGCATGAATGAAGATTGTTGCTGCAAGAAAATCTTTCTTGCAAAGCCCATTGGGAAACAGACCTCGAGGCAGACACCCGCTAAGATGGATTGATTGTGTCGAAAGTACCTAAATATTTTAAAGGTCAAAAACTGGAAAACTGTTGGCAAAAGTAGAGATGCCTGGAGAAAACTTCTGGAGAAGGCCAGGGCCCACCCAGAGCTGTTGAACCATTGAAGAAGTGTATATAGGCAAAATGTTATAATTATAAAAGCATTTTTCATGAAAGAAAATTTTGAAAATGTGTCATTCTTTCTTCATTTTTTTGCCAAAAAAATTGTATTTAATTGCATTGTTGTATGTTAACTGTAAAATTGTATTAAGAAAATTTATTGAATAGTATTTTTAAAACAATTTTATCTGTTTATTCTAATTAACCTGACACTACATATATATATATAAACAATTATTCACATTCATAAGCTTTTTCAAAATTTCAGTTTCAAACATAATCACAAAATAAACATGATTCGAAACATAAAATGAATTTCTCCTTTACGTGTTTATTAATATATACATACTTCTTACCTACAGTTTCTAGAATTTTCAAAATTAAATAAAACTCTAGAAACTTTCGAAGAAGAATGTCAGAAAATAGGAAAACCCATTCAAGACCTAGCTGGAAAAAGCAGAAGAGATCAAAGAATTATGAAAATTAAAGTATGTTCATTTCTTTTGTGTAAATAAGTACTGGGAATATCTAGTGTGGGAGCTCCATTTTCGAAGATTCTTATCTATATTTTTAGAATGAACTACTTCAACACTTTGATAACGGGAAAAGAACGGAGTTTTTTGCCGAATGGGAAACCCATGTAAATCCAGAACTGAGAGAAAACAGTCTTTTTTGTCAAAAACTGGAATTTAGTTTACAAATACATTTTGCTGTTTTACCCATGAGAAAAATTGATCACTGGGTAAGTGTTTTATGGAATTGTAATAATATCCACCGCATCCATATATTATTTTTTAGCACATAAATATTAATAAATATAAAATGCTTTATTTAATATTATATATAATTGTATTACACGTATAATTTTTTTCAATCCTCATACCTATGAAACCTTAAATGAAAGTCCCTTATCTTGATCGAGTTGATGTAAAGAAACTGCGAATAATTTTATAATACAAGGTGTGACAAAAAAAAAAAAAAAAAAAAACGAGACTAAGTGTGTAGGCCGAAAAAACAGTGGAGTTGGCAACAACTGTTTTGATGGCGTCATTCCACACACCTCCTCTATCAATGTGGCCAGTTTCGTCTTAAGGTATCCGACTACCCTAAAATCATGATTTTTTTCAAAAATTGACATTTTTTTTTATGATTTTATTTTATAGGCCGTCTTATTCGTTTTATAAAAATACCAAGTTTTTTATTTTCCATTCACTAGAACAAAAATTACAAGTGTTTTAGTAAAAGCAGACGTCATAACTTTACACAAGATGTCCAACTTTAAATTGCGTTTTACTCGAAATGTGTTTTTTTCCAAAAACTCAAACGGGGACAGCGATTGCTCAAAAATTTTTTAAAACAATTTGCTGAAATTTTTTGTGTACATTCTGTATAACAGTAAAAGTGTTTTAACCTTCAGATTTATCAATAATTGTTTTATTTCAAAATTTACAGTTCTTTATGTGAATATAATCCTTGTTTTTTTAAGCAATTTCATGTAGTCCCTAAGATAAAGTGCTCTAGTTTTTGTAAAAATATCTCTTATCCTGAAGGTCATTTCAAACATGAATAACAAAGTAACACATCAAAATTGAAAAATTGAGAATTCGAAAAATTTTTGTAAAGAGCGGGCCCCGTTTATGTAATTTTTTGTACATTTTTACTGGTTTTTTTCCCATTTTAATAGTAATAATTTTTTTTAGTTTTTAATTTTAGGATTTTTTTTCTTAAAATAGACTAAATAAATCTAAAGACCACAAAAAATCCCCATATCTCCATTTTTTCAAAAAAAAGTTCCCAAGTAGTCGGATACCTTAATCGATCACGCCAGTTGGGAGTACTACGTCATTAAGTGAATACGTGCAACTGTATTCTGCCTGAAAAATGTCGAATCAACATCAAGTTTCTTGTGAAGAAATCAGCCACGAAAACATTTTAAATATCAACCAAGGCATATGGAGTTGAATCTTAGTCTTGCGCACAAGTGTTTGAATGGTATAAGAGGTTTTCAGGGGGAAGGGTCAGTGTGGAAGATAATGAAATTGCTGGGCACCCAAGGTCAGCGATTGCAGACCAAAACATTGCCAAAATTCATGATACGAGTGGGTTTCCACTCGCATCAGTGGTCAGACTGTTCATCTACATTACAGTACTAAAAAGATGTCATGAAAAAGTTCGGAAAAAAGGTCAGAATTGAGGAGTGATGGATGACAGTTGCACCAAGGCACTCGGTCCTAACTTTCAAGCAGTTTCTGACCAGCAAAAACATTACTATGATGAGGCATCCTCCTTATTCACCTAATTTGGAACCATGCGACTTTTTTTAAAAAAATTCCTACAGTTAAATCTGGCTTAAAAGGAACTCATTTTATCTCAGTTGAAGAGGTTCGGGTAAAAACGGAGAATCTCCTGAAGGACCTTCCAAAAATCTTCGTCCCAGAATTGCAAACGAATGCTGAAGGGAACTACTTGGAAGATGATACTATTCAGGAGAACTGATTCTGTACGTACAATGATTTATTGGACCAGTTTCATTTTTTTTTTGTGTCACACCTTGTACATTAAATAGATTTCTTGTTTTCCCATATTTATCGAAGAATTTCTTTTAACTTTCAATGCTTATCTTTATAATGTGTGACAAATAAATTTAAGAAAATTGCAAAGTACTTAAAAATAAATTTACAAGGGAAGGGAAAACTTCATAGAATTTGGAATGTTTTTAAAATTTTAACTTTTTAAATAAAATAAAACTAGAATATTTTTCCTTATGTTTCGCGCGATACTTTTTTATTGAATAAAAATTCAAATCCAGTAATCAATGTTAGTTCTATTTTTTATATATTATATTATATTGTACTGAAGTATTTCTTATACATCTTATACCATAGTATTGTTTAAGAGAACACAGAACCATTCAATAGACTAAATTCAATTAAAAAATTATATCAACTTTTTTTTTATCTTAAATACTTTTTCATCAGTTTTCTATAATCTCAGATAATTTCAAAGCTCTAAGTTAAAACAAGCAATATAAAAAATTTTTTGAAGTCAATTCCTACTTAGGTCAACAAAGAAAATTTTATTTTAGATACTTTTATGATAACAATTTTAAATAATTACAATTAATATTAATATGTGTATACATATGACAGAATCCCGATATTAAGTGGCAAACGAGAAAGCGATTTTCCTTGCAATTTTCCTTTCTATATATGGTGTTGGACTATTATTTTGTTTGTTGCTATTTATTCATTAATCACATGAATTTTTAAGTTTTTCCACAAAAAATGTAACGATCAGCTTTGGGTAGCTATTTGAGGGCAAAAACGGTTTGTTTTACATTATGTATATACATAGGCAGCAACCGAAAAATATGTAAAAACCATCAAATTAAAGATTTTTTTTTTATGAATTGTTCCATGTCCCTGTAACATATTCTGATAAAATTTCTAAGATAACATTGGGAATGAGGAAATAGTGAATTGTTTTTATCTTTTATTGGTATTTCATTAAAAATTGTGTTTAAGAAATCATATGAAAATATACTACTAAAAACTGATCAATAAGCTTTCAAAAATTACATGATCTATACTCACACGTCTTTATAATGATAGAATTCGTTGTTTGTTCAATAAAGATCCAAACAATCGCCTGCAAACAGTAACTGTGCACTGAAAAGATTTTTCAATACCCTCATAATGAAATTCATCTAACATATTTACATAAGCCCTTTATGTTTCAGATTCTTCCATCTTTTTGTTTTTAAAACTGATTATCATTTACACTACGTACTCAATTTCAAGTTTTAACTCTTTTTATAGAAACTGCCATTTTAAAATGTTTTTCTAGATATATATCTACAGCTACATCATAAGTATCATTCTTAACATGATGAATGTCTAAATACTGAAAATTCAAACTGAAAATCATTGAAAAGGGGAGCATAAAAATAGATTGTGAACGTGGTTATCTCTTTATTAATATTAAAAGTTTTTCGTGATGCTGTAATAAATTTATGTAGGATATCCCATTTGTAAAAGGTTAGATCATATCCTTTACCGAGGTCGGCAATTCTAATCAAAACAGTATTCCACATCAACGCCATCTAGCGACCCTTTTAAAACGCCGTCATCAACTTATTTCGCCAGAGGCCCACTAACACTCGTCGAGAAACGTCGTATTTCGCGTTTCAGCGCACTTTCGTCAGCGCCAGGCGGTAAATCTTAATAGTACCGTAATGAGTTCTAACATTCGTCCGCGCCAGGCAGTATGTCTTAATAGCTATTTAATCTCAATTGCTTCCCTTAAAGTAATGTGATCTAACTTACCTATTCTTCCGAAATATGCTTATCTAACTTTCCTATTCTTTTGAAATATTTCCCATGTAAATACTCCCCTATAATTCTTAATAAATTATTTAGTTTTCAACCAGTTTCTTTCTTGAACTATGTTGTCTATTTTATTTCAAAATTAACTAATACACCCTAAAAACCCCTAGACACCCCGCCATAAAAACCCCGCCATCTGAAGAATCCCACCTTTTTGGAAGATTTCGGTTGGATTCCCACATTTATTACGTACTACCGCAACAATGCCAACTTTCAAGATAACTCGCCAAGTTGGCAATCCCGATTTCGCATGTGTCGTACACGTTGAATTGGCAACCACGTACTTCGTTTCATATAATGTCACCAATATGGTTGCGATAGTACATTGTTACAAGCTCTCGCAGAAAAATATCGCAACGATTTCCTAGATTGGAATCATTGCGTGAGCAGAAAGGCGCGGTTTCATACGAAGACTTGTAAACAATCAAAGGAACTAAATACTCAAATTTCCAAGCAGCTGCAGGTTTATCAAAATCGGAGGACTTTATCAATGAAGTGTTTGACGATACAGCTTCCGCAGAGGAGGGGGGGGGGGCCAAGCCTAACTGATGCCCAGTTACGGTTTGAGACCCAAAACCTAATTTTACAGGGGGCCCCCAATATTCTCCGCTACGCCACTGTGCAACTTCAGTGATGAATGATGAATTTACTAGTAATAAAGAAGAACACCAAGCGCGAATTTTGTGAAAAAGGAACAAATAAATAGAACTTCGTAAATTACATAATAATGGAACTGTGGAACAAATTGTAAATTACAGTCTTACAGTTTCTGCAATGAATATGAACAGTTGCATAATTTGAACAATGGGTTTGGTCCGCCGTTTGCGGACAGGGGTACCCCTCAGGTTTGTTTAATAATTATTTCTTTTTTTAAGAATATTTCTTTCTTTTTTTCTTTCTCTATTTGCTTAAGATTTTTTTTTGCTTTTATTACTTTTATCAAATAACAACGTATAATACAATTTATTTAAGAAAAAGAAGAGAAAAAAATACACTACTCCCTTTTTTTTTTGTTGTTGTTACAATGTTGCTTTTTTTTTTTAGTGTAAAGAAGAAATCGATGAAGCAATGGTACATTTCCACTATTACTTGGAAAGCAAAGGCTCCGTTTTGAGTGAATGTGCCGAATTTCTGCCATATTATGCTTTGCCTTATGTGCCTCGTCCAAACACGCATCCTTCATTTGCTGAACTTTTTCAAGTAATGCATTTTCCTTTTAATTAAATTTTCTCATTTTCTGCGCTTAGAAATTATCCCTTGATTTGCATTTAAAAAAACTTAAACTTTTTCCCTGTCATTGCAAATGTTTGTACAAGACGCATTCAAATTCTTAGAATATAAAAAAAGAAAGTCTATGATTTATATGTGAAACAGAAGATTGAAACATGGAATAAATCAGATTAAAAATCTGAACTATTTTTGTAATTATTAAAATAGTTTCATTCGAATCACACGTGACGGAAAACGGTTAATTAAGAGCAGACGATATTTTTGCTATTCTTGCAATCAATGGACTCGATTCACCTGACGTCACAGTCACATGATACAAGACGTAAACAAATAGCCATGTGCTTCATTCGACTGAGTATTATG
>BMAV01027872.1:98550-111426 GCA_019973955.1 Trichonephila inaurata madagascariensis | reverse complement strand
ATAAGAATAATATTTTGCTTATGTATGGCTAAGACTTTTCAAAAGAGCTTGAACAAAGACCTTTGAAAACAAAATTTTATATTATCGTAAGTGAAAGTTATATCAACGTCGCACTATAAAGCTACACTAGGGCTATTTATGACGAACTTCGCAATTTTGAACTATGATCGGGTAATGAGGATGACATCTGAGCTGGCACCCTTCTCCTAACTTTCACGCCCCTTCAACAATTGGAGGACGTTTGAGCCTCGACAGACTTTACGTGCATCATCCCCTTCTACCCGGTGTCCCCCCGTTGGTGTGGTGTGGTAGTTAGGAGAGGGGGATGCCAGCTCTGGTGTAGTCCTCGTCATTTGACCATGGTTTAAAATGACGAGGTCCGTCGCCAAAAGCCCTAGTGTAGCTGAACAGTGCTACGTTAATATTCACTCACTCACTCACCCTTCTACCCGGCGGGTCTTCAGCGGCACTGGGCTCGAACTCATGACACACCAGCCACGAACTTGTGTCGTCGACCACTAGACAACCGCGACCGCCATATTATTTTCAGAGTTATTGTCAATTGAAATAACAGCTAGTGGTTTTTTCCTGATATGGTACTTTTTCCTGATATGGTACAACATGAATAAAATCACTAAATTATACAGCATAAAAACCGGCGTATAGCGCGCACCGGTGTATACTTTCAAGCCACATTTTTTAATTCGGAGGTATATTCTTCGTATAACTCGTGCCTCCTTTTCCCCCGAAAAAGTCTAAAATGCTTGTATACAGTGCTCTTACATTTTGTGAAGCCATTTATTCGAGATATTATCCCATACTTCTAAAAAAAAATAGTTTACTTTAAGAATTACAATTCTTTTAGCTCATAATTCATGTGTCATATTTCTTTTAAATAAACAGTATTTCCATATTTGTAGGAGTAAAACATTTATTTAGGCTCATCTCTTTTGTTATTTTTAAGGTATCCGATTACGTTCGGAACCGTGATCTTAAAAAAGCGCATAAATGGATAATTTTCATGATATTTAGTATCACTTAGATTAGAATACATATATAATATTGTTTTATGGACATTTTGACAAAAAAAATTTAAATACAATATTTCGACAAAAAATTAACTTAGAATAACCTTTTTTTCAAAATGTTCTCCCTTTGTGAAAAATGCTTCTATTATAATAATATTTTGCCTGTATGTAGCTAAGACCTCTGTACAGAGGCTCAACTACGATTTTTGAAAAATTCACATTATTTTCAGAGTTACAACCCATTAAAATAGTTATCGGCGTTTTTTTTCTTAAAATTTCTCCCCTCTGTTGTCGTAAAACATGGATAAACCAACTTCTAAGTTATATATTTCAAAAATTTTAGTTGAGCCTCTGAACAGAGGTCTGAGCTATATACAGGCAAAATATTATTATAATAGAAGCATTTTTCACAAAAGGAGAATATGAATATTTTGAAAATGGGTCTTTCTATGTTCATTTTTTGTCAAAATATTGTACTTGAATAATTTTTTATTGAAATACTGTTCTTAAAACAATTTTATATCCTTTTTCTAATCTAAGTGACACTAAATATCATAAATATTATCCATTTACACGCTTTTGCAAAATCACGGTTCCGAACGTAGTCGGATACCAAGATATCGCGTTTTTATACTCGACGTATGACGTGCATCCTTAAATTTCGATCTTATTTTTTGCTTTAAAAGTGCGCTTTATACGCCGAATTTTACGGTATTTCAAAAACCCTATTAAGGCTCTGAGTGAGTGAGTGAGTGAATATTAACGTCGCACTGTTTAGCTACACGAGGGCTTTTGGCGACGGACCACGTAATTTTGAACCATGGTCAAGTGACGTGGACGACACCTGAGCTGGCACCCCCCTCTCCTAACTACCACCCCACACCAACGGGAGGACGTTTCAGCTCTCGACAGATTTAACGTGCATCGCTGCCCTACACGGCGGGTCTTTAGTGGTGCTGGGCTCGAACTCATGACATGCCTGCCATGGTCCGATACCTTAACCACTGGGCTACCGCAGCCCCTATTAAGGCTCTGAACTGAAGTCTTAGTTATAAATGGGCAAAGATTATTTTAGTGCAGAATCCTTTTCTATAAATGTTTTGAAAATATGTCATTTTTTTTCTTTATTCCTTGCCAAAAACTGATGCTTAAATATTTTTTATTGTAATAATATTCTTGAGGGGAGTTGCAAACCTCTATCTATACTGACAATATTAAATTGACTGTTTTCGATGTACCTTTTCTCAAAATCTGTTATATGTACATGCTTGAAACTTTTCATACAATTAAAGTACACCTTTCTCATTATACTGAAATGAGCTTTTAGCTAATTTTGATTTTTTCATAATTAATAAAATATTTTATCAAACATAGTGAAATTTGACCCATTTAAAAAATTACATTTTTGAGTTTTTACAAAAAGCTCATTTTAGTATACATTAGCATCATTATATATAAATATATCATAAAAAAAATTTACTTACCTGTGAACAGTAGTTTCTCAGAAAAGGTACATGGAGCATCGAAATTTACATTTTGAGATAAATTGACTTTAACGTATACAGTGAGGTTTCTAATCGGCTAGTAATTAAAAAAATAAAAGGCTCAATCTACAATAAAAGATAAATGTTTTGGTTTATATCAGACGTTCAACTTTTAAGCAAAAACGAAGTATTTTGTTTACATTTTTTGCGCGCCATTTTCAAATGGGCATGTCCCAGTTTCAACGATTATTTAAAAATAGGTTTTAAGGGCTTCTAATTACCCCAGAGGTTAAAGTAAGGTATTTTTAGAAAGGTTAAAAATCTATACAATTTAAAAATGTAAAAAATCTCAAATTGTCAAAAAAATAAGATTTTTTAGCCTTCCACACAACCCCCTTAAAACAATTTTATATGTATATTCTAATTCAAATGACATTAAATATCAGAACAATTATTAACTTGAAAACTTTTTCAAAATCACAGTTCCGAACGTAGTCGGACACCTTAATCATCAGTTAAATATCTTCGTTATATAACCGATCTCTTAGATTTCCGAGTCACATATTACTTTGGAACAAAAATGAAGATGAAGAGATATGACTGAGTTATAAAACCTAACCATCAGTTAGAGTCAGCCTTATTTTGCATTATCATCATCTCCAGATGCAATCGGTATTAATGAAATAATTACTGAGTGTAGGTTTTACAGTCGTGAGTTAACCATCTCACAGGCCACTGAAGAGAAACAAAATAAAAACCTTCATTAAAACAACGACGTCCTGTGCATAAATTATCCAATCCCAGGCTCCGTGCAGGACGGCTAATGGTTTACAGGGTGTTCGAAAGCCACTTCCTGGGCTATTTAATCATTGCGCATGATAGCTTGAGATTACCGCGATAATAGCCTTATTAATAAACGTTTAAATGCGTGTGTACACAAACAGCCATTCATCAGGACTCTTAACACAAACGAATGAAGAGATTTATTGCGGATTGGTTTCAATGGTGTCGTAAATAAAAGGTGGCCTTTAATTATAAAAGGCAGATTTAAATGCGAAAAAAAGTAGGCCACGGTGATATCAGTTACGGGTTAAGAGTTTGATTATAGCTGAATCTTTTGTTCCTTGGATTTAGTTAGACCTTTTTGTTTTTTGGAAAAGGGTAACTTTGGTACGTGAAGTTTAAGTAAATGAAGTTTTTTTCAATGGCAGAATATAAAACTAAGTGTTATGTGCATGTGTACCTGTACCAAATATTATTAACTGTTATATCTTTTTATAATTATTTTGTGTTGCTAAGATGAAGCAGTTAGAGTAAGGGATATTCAGAAATTTTTATTTCTATGGCTTGCTGTCGCGAAATAACGGAATCAAAATACAGTCGAACCTCTATATAACGAAGTGGCTAAAACCAGAAAAAAGTTCGTTGTATGGAAAATTCGTCACACATAAAGGTTCATCTTTTAATATACTTTATTAACCACAGAAAACAAATTTTAAATCCATAAATACAATACATTTAAGAAAAGTAATTATTCACACCCTTTTGTAAATTAATATCTGTTTTATATACTTACTCATCTTAAAAAAAAGAAGAACAAAAAAAAAGAAAAACTGCAAGGAAAACAAGGGGAAAAAAATTGTCGATTGTATTTTGAACATTAAGAAAATAATTTTATATTAATATTAATGAATTTTAGGATATTTGCTAATTAAAAGCATACGAGTAATTTCAAACAAACATTATTTTATAACTAGAATTTCTAAATATACATTACCATTTTTGCGTCCTTAAATTTAATTACTCATAAAATCTCTTAATTTTGTTTGAGTATTTTTTTTGTTTGAAAAAGTGTTTTGTTTCGTATATATATATAATACGCCTCACATACTTGCAATGGACCAAACATCCCTCCAGACGTATTTTTCTGTGCCCTTTCTTAAATTTTTTTCTAGCCATCCATTGCTACCTAGAAATTGGTCGTATCCCAATGTTTTCGCAAAATGTGAAGAGCTTTCTCTATTACGAAAGGTCTAGAGATCGGATTTTTTTTTTATCTCGCATTGTGTATCAACTTCAAAACTGCCTCGTCGAGATCTTCTTAGACACATGCTATTAAACGTTTTGAACAAGAATTTGATGAATCATAATTTTTTCACTTATCTCGATTTTTGATAAGCTGTTTGGAGGAATACCAAATTTTAAAGCGGTATCCTTTTTCTTGACGCTTGAAGAATTTAATTTTTTTGTTTGATGCTCAGGCACTTACTTTTTGACACTTTCGAGCTACACGAAACGAAGTTACCAGTACGACTGATCAACACTACAAATGAAAGGAGACAACTGTCCTGAGGGTGAAAGGGGATATCGAAGTTATTTCTAGGAAACAGGACAATGGGATTAAATGTTGTACTTCTTGGATGAAACGCCCAGAATTCTATTGTTCTCGGTGAGTTAAGCACCTAATAAAACCAGTTCAAGATTTATGACCACCACAAAATGTGTCAAGAGAGAATAACGTGAAATGTCCAGAAATATTTTTAAAATAGGGAGAACAAAAATGAATCACAAAAGAGGAAGTTCGTTTTCTGGAAAATGCACTTCGCTATATAGGGATATTTTTTTATGAAGAAAATCGTGAAATGTTCTTGGTTCGAAGAAAAAGTTTGCTATATAGAAAAATTCGTAATATAGAAGTTCGTAATATGGAGGTTCAATTGTAGTTAAATTTATGTTGTGTGTGTGTGACTCAGTTATAAAATATTAATAATTAAAAATTATTTTGTAAAGAAAATTTAATAACTATTTAACAATATAGATATTTTTAAATATATTATCTTTTCCGTTCACTTTTAGTATTATATTTTATTACTGTCTTTACTGTTGATATTCGAATAATATTTGCCTGTAGCATATGTCGATACTGATATTCATATTACTAAACGATATTTAATTGCGGCAACATGTTAAAATAGTTTTCAGAAATGATTGTTTAAAATACTGAATTCGAAGTCTGTTGGCATTTAAAAAAAGAAAATATTGAAACAGTTTTTTACTTATTAAAATACATCATTTCGGGTTACTTCTCTAAAATTAAAAATAGAAGAGGCAAAAATAAATGAAATAGTGACCCATATTGTGCTAATATAAGTAACGAGTAAGATTTAGATCAGGGGTGTCCAACACGCGGCCCGCCATTATGTAAGATGCGGCCCACCGACTCTTTTTTTTTTAAAAAATTTAAATATCAGGTTTTTAAAGTTTTTTTCATTTTGAAATTTATTTGAGGGGAAATTTATACATATATATAAATCCACAATGTACTACTTGCCTGTTACCTGTTCTTGTTTTAAAATAAATCCTTTTGATAATAGAAATGTCCTTTAGATTAAAATAGATTTATATTTTATTAAACAGTTACATTTGATTTTATTATAATAAATTACTTTTTAAATAAATTCCGAATTTGCATGATGCATATCCTTTACTATGGATGGTACATGATTCTTTGCTTGTGCGACTCTTTCATCTCTCCTTTTCTGTTTGGAGTGCCCAAAAGGCAAGAGGCAGTCAGAGATGTTTTATAAAGTTTAAAAAAAAATTTCAGGACGGTTAAGGTGAAGGGCAACGTATACTTAATCGTTTGCGAATGACAGCACAATCAAATTTCAACAATGAGTAACAAAAGATCATTTTAAAAGGAACACACACACACCTTAATTTTCAAGAAAATGGCAACTGTAATATTTTAAATATTATTTGATCATTATTGTATTATATAAACATTATACTATCTACGTTTGGTATACATGAAAAATAATGAAAACAATAATAATAATTCATTCTGTTTTAAATTTTCACTCCAATAAATGTTTCTTTTTTGTTTCCAAATCTGATATAAAGGTACATATCTTTATGTGCGGCCCACGAGACTATAATGTTTTTCCGAAGTGGCCCGCAAGGTCATTTGGGTTGACCACCCCTGATTTAGACCACTGGTTCTTAAACTTTCGATCGCCTCCCCCGCTTTATATATCAGCCTGACATCGCGGACCTCTAAAATTTTCAACACCCCTCCCTGACTCTTTACATATTACTGAGTCATGGCTCTTTTTATGCACAATAAGAATACAGTTAATGTATTTCACCAAATTATTGTGTGTTTAAAATATTCAAAAAAAATTTAAGACCTCTAAAAACATTTTGATTATTAAAGAGAAAGAAAATCGATTTTAGAAAAATGAATTACTTTCAGAAGAACTATTGAAAAGTTCTGAAAGACCCCTTCATACATGGTTTGATGCTAATGATAAATAACTGCTTATAACACATTTTTTTACAAGCAAAAAAACTCACTTCACCCCATATCCCCTCAAAGGAACCAAAAAGAAACATCACTCCAAAACATCTGCACACATATAATTTTGCGTATGATCCCGTATATTTCGAATCGCACATTCTCATCACGGATTAAACTCGCAAATGTTCTCAAGAAAGCATTATCTGCGACTGTAATCGCACGCTATCCAGTGATATATCCAGCTGTCTAGATGAACCGTTCCTCTGACCCTTTGATTCGTTCTCGACCACATTCAAATCACACAAACTGATCGCCTATTTGCGTGTGAAAACAACCTTAACCGCAGCTTCGAGAGCGAAACACAAAAAGCAGCAGAAGTAACAATTCATGACAGATCATAAAACGCCGTGATTTATTTCCCGATGCCGCTCGATGCAATTGTATCCAAACCGAATCCAAGAAATTATCACCCATTATGACCCGGCAAAGAAAATTATCAATTGTTACAACCAATTCATGAGGATCGGATACGCCATCTTGATAATGAAGTTTTATTTTTAATCGTTCATAATCACGATGAACCGTTCATCGAGTTTGTCACGAGGGAGATTTTATTAGAACTTGTATTATTCTGGTAATCGTTATTGCCAACAAAAAAATAATAATTTCATTTCGTTTTTGTGATGCAAGTTCAAGGCTTTATATGGGAGGGCATAAGCTATTAAAATTCGAGCATTTCGTGATATACGTATTATATTCGGCGGGATGGATACACTGGAGATTTAAGGTTACAAGCCGAGTAATTCAACCGATGGTTGCGGTTATTTTAAATAATTTTTTTTTTTATGCAAAGTAAGTTTCGAATTACAGGCTATTTTATCAATTCGGTACCACCCTAAATTCAAGCATAAATTTCTTCAGACGGGCGTTCTAAAATGAAGCGTTGGAATGGCTTAGTACTCAAAGAAAAGTAATAAAATCCCTAATTTTAGTTGAATTTCAATGAGGTTCAATACGAAAGTTGCCAAATGGTATACATAATTCGTTTTAAAAATTAGTTTTCCAAGGTATATTTAATTAATCATTGTATTTAAAATTTAAGGTAAATTTTACGTAAAATGTCTATTCGTGAGATTTTAAATAATAGACTTTTGGGGAAAAAGAGCCTTAAATAAAGTACTTTATGAATGAACTTTTGATATATAAACCATCCTCAGAGTGAAAAAAACTTTTTTTGAAAGTTTACTATGGAAAAAGCACCCCAAAGTGTTTTTAATTGTGCATAAATAAATTTCAAAAGTCTGCTTTTGATTTCTTTTATTTTTAGTTCAGAGTACAGTTTTAAAATATTGTACCTTTTTATTGAGATTTAGATTTGAATTAGAAAAAAAACTTTTAAGGAAATCGTTTTTGGGAAAATGAATGAATTTTAGGACGATAGCTATTGAAATATATTAAATTTCTCAAAAAAAAATTTTTTTTTACTAAGTGACGATTTGAATCACTTTTTCCTAATGATCTAGATCGCTGCTTACAGTATTTTTTTTTAAAGTTTGTTTCTTAAAAACGAATTAGGCCTTAATTTTTTTAAATGTTGTAATGAACCATATATTAACCATCCTATTTTTATAAATTTTTTAAAAAAAACTTATTTCAGTCTTTTTACAAGACGTTTGTTTGAAAATATTTTCCCGTTTTAGAGTGATTTTCAGTCCTAATGCTTTCTTACTTCCTCTAATGTTTATTTGGGATATGCAATTAAGTATGCAATCTAAAGAAAAAAAAATTCGATAATTCTATATAAATTTTAAAGAACTAAAAAAAAAAATGAAATGCATTAAGAAAATATTTTCAAAAATCTTTTCTCTCTTTTTTTTAAAAATAAAAACGCGAGAAATCCGAGAAAAACTCAATTTACTCCAAATTTAAAAAATAATGAGTTTAGAGCAATTTATTTCAAACAAGAAACCTTTCCCATTATTCTTTTCACCATCATTAATTTTAGAAGTATCCGGAGGTCTCGTTGGAGGATGAATTGTTCAATATGGACCAGAAGTCCATGACACACATTTCAAAAATATCTAATAAATTAATTGGTGTTTGAGAATGCATTTCACAGGGAAAAAAATATATTCGTCATGGATTAATAAATGTTTTCGACAAATGTTGTTTTTAAAAACACTGGGAGAAATACAGAAAATTGCACGAAGCATCTGATACGAAAAACTGAAGATACACACACAACTATATCAGAGCTTCTTAATCCATTTTAGAAAATATTGTTATGTAGATCGGGGGGCGAGGATTTGATGCTATGTCTCAAAAAACAAAATTCTTTAAGAGCGATGAAAATTTATTGTCGAAAAACAATCCTTAAAGCTACAGGATATAGCAGCAAAACTCGCAAAATAAATCCCGGGTCTTAACACCTTCTACAGTGCTCAGACACAACTATCAGCGTCTGAAAATACAAGTACCTGAAGCTGTGGACTCTAAAACAGTCAAAGCAATATTGACTCATTTTCATTGAGCGACTCCTATTTATAGGCTACACCAATCTTTCTCAAAAGATCCGCTTACGTCATAGATCGTGATATCAATAGATTTCTCCAGCAATATCCATAAGCATTCACATGATAGCAAAATCGCCAAAAATTATCACAAACCCGTCACAATAGTCGCCAAGAATGATGCCAACTTGGTTGTATTGCCCATATTTCGCCAAGTTTGGCTTAAAACGCCATTATAATGTAAGAGGCAGCGTTGCTTGAAAATATTACAATTTATATCATAAAATAAGTACAACAGAAAGTAATATTAATGTATTAAACATCCAGAGATATAAATTATTTACATTATTTTAAGCACTAAATACTCAACATTCGTAACAATATGTAGTCTCAAACCGAATATTGCTTAGAAGTAACTCGATCCTCAGGAATGTGCTCATTTGAAAGGTTTTTATGATTCGTGTAAAAGCACAACTTTGATCAACTCTTAAAGTCTTGTACTTAAACACTCTAAGTCAAGTACTTGTAGTAATTTTTATATTTTTAGATTAAAGAACAATTTTATGCAAAATTTTGTATTATTACTTTTTTTTCTTCTTCCTTTTTTGCATTTCCAAGAATGGTTCTCCGCCCGTAGCAACCATTTTACTGTAGAGTATATATGTATGTATTATTTTACAGAAAAATTTGCTTACATAATATGAATCAGTGCCAATTTAAGCTCATTTCGCGCCTGGACGCAAAATATCTACAGCCCCCAGCACTGGAGGATCGAAATTTATAACCAGAAAATCTGGTAAAGTCCAGCTAATCCGGGCCGTTCGGCCAAGCGTCAAATGGATAAACCAGTACTGATATGAATTATAATATTCACATTATTTAATCAATAAACGTTTCACACTTAGAAAACGACAGGTTGAAAAGTTTGAGAATAAGTAAATAAATTATGAGAATTCAATTCCAATATCTCATTAAGTGTCTAATCGAATGAACTTATTGAAATCAATAATTTATTCAATCGTCTTGCTATCGTCCAGGGGTGGGCGGACTTTTCCAGAGTGCGGGCTACTATCGTTTTTAAAGTGTTGCGGTCTACCCAGTGGCAGAGGTGTGGCTATTCTGTACAAAAATTGTATTTTTTTTTTCTTAGCACTTGTTTTTGATACTGCACCCGTCTTTTAAAATATTTCAAATTACTATGTTTGCTACAAACACACAAGTAAGCAAAACTGTCAAGTTATATGCTTGAACAACTATGAGAGCGACTGCTAGACCGTGGACGTATTCATTGCAGCGAACAGAGAACACATGTGAATCGATGAATCCGAAACCGTCGCGACGTATGAACGAAGCGCCATCGCGGGACATGGCATTAACACACACACACACACAAAAAACAATCCCGTGAAAGCGTGAGTTGTGGGATGATGTTTCAATAGCCAATTCCGTGCTATCGTGGGATTATTCTCTCTTTCAGGCGGCGCGTATGGAGAAAAATTCATTTATAAGGCTGGCATCACAGTGATCGCTTTTTTCCTCTACGGCAGCGGTGACTGTGTTAAGCATCATCGTGCGCTTCCAATAAAGGTACATACGTCATCTACACATTTATTGAATCATTTGCTAAAGTAAACATGGTCTCATCGATTCTCCAATCTTACTGGCGTTTGTCACCCCAAAATGTCTTGGCGGTTCACCGGTAGACCGCGATCGACTTAATGCTTATTCCTCAGTTAAACATTTTTGGTGTATACTTAGAAATTATTTTCTCATCACAGCCTGCAAGTTAATGTCAGTCAATTTGCATCTATATTTACGTTTGTTGATCTTTGTGCAAGAAATACTTTACTCGCAAATTTGCAGATGTTGACTCAAGCATAGAGAAAATTTTCTGTCTGCTTGGTTTTTTGATTGTCTTGACTGGTCGCGAAAAAACTTTTCCTGAACCGATATTTGCCCACCCTTGGTGAAATATAATACACGGCCACACAAAACGTGGTTATGACATTAAATTGTTTTATCTGAAGATTTTTAGCATTTTGCTATAACCAAAAACAGAGCAGCAAAATAATATTTGTGTATACAACAGCAAATGCTTCCAATAACAGAAATGCAAATTACACAGAAATATTACTTTACCGCGACTTCTGCTTAATATTCAGCAATCATAGTAAGATTATTTTAAAATGAAAAAAAAATCATGAATATAGCACGTTCTGTTTACATTCTTCTTTTAAAAAATGTAGAAAGCATTCCGGTATTGCCGCCCATCCGGTATAGTTAGTGTCACTGCCTGAGATGCCGTAGGGCCTGGGTTCGAGAAAACATGGATGTTTGTGAATGTATAGTGCATACGCGGCATGAGGGTGCTCGAAATAGCCATTGAGCCGCAAGTCCTCTCGTGAGGTTGGTGGACGGGGAAGAGAGGTGGGAGGACCCTGACCACTCTCAGGGTGTTCTCCCTCAAAATTGGGATGGAACCGAGCAAAATCGTACTGTCACCTGCATGGTGCTCAAAGCGGAAAATTCTAGCCCTTAGCCGCGATGAATTTCGTGGACCTTGATCTAATGATACTGTCGATCAGGTGGCATAAGAAACAACACATTCCTCTTTTGCATTAAAAGCAAATCAAAACCGATTTTCATAAAATGGGTTGTTGGTAGTTCTTATGGTGGGAATGTAAGCGCATACCTAATGATAATCAAATTTTCTAGCAAAAAATCTTTCGACTTTTATATGCATTTTTTTATACACATTTTTTCAAATGCGTCATAGATTTTTTTGGACCTTTTTTTGTTGTCATTTTTGCATCCTTCGCATAGATGATTTGCAAACCCACTTTCGGCGCTCAAAAAAGGATGCATGATGAATCATACAGAATTGGCGGTGAAGGAAAAAAAAAAAATCAAAATGAGTCAAAAGTCCAGAAGCTAAAAAAGGATTTTTATTTCAGATTATTTAATATTGAGTAATGATAAGTCTTTCTTATTACCAGGAAAAAATAGCAAAATCTATAAGCAGAATCAATGTAAAAAAAAAAACAAGTAATGATAAATTGAATGATTTTTGATTTGTGCTGTATTTTGATGCCATTCGAAAACTATTTAATGGCTACGGGCCTCGTAAATTTTGAAGCTCAGTCACATGTGACGATGACAATACCTGAGTTGTCATCCATACTCTCAAATAATCGAAAGGTGATTAAAAAAATCATTTTTAAGTAAACCAGTTTAATAGTTAATGTAAAAATATAATGATTCTATATATAATATTTAAACGTTGTAGCAAATGATAATAGCAAAATATATGCAAGCTGCAGTGATTGATTGATTGAATATTAACGCCGTACTGTTAAGCTACACGAGGGCTTTTGGCGACGGACCAACTAATTTTGAACCATGGTCAAGTGACGTGGACGACACCTGAGCTGGTACCCCTCTCCTAACTACCACACCACACCAACGGGAGGACGTATGCAAGCTGCAGTACATATAAAGAATTAGAACTCAAAAGTAGTAAATCTAAGATGTTCAACCCATTTTTTTTCTATTTA
>BMAV01027872.1:78068-98450 GCA_019973955.1 Trichonephila inaurata madagascariensis | reverse complement strand
TTTTTTTTTTTTTTTTTTTTTTTTTTTTTTTTTTTTTTTTTTTTTGTAAATATATTAAAGAAATTACTTTATCAATTTTTAAATCTTGTAACAAAAATTGTTGTATCATTTTTTTTAAAATGGAAAATGTTCAAATGTGTATTACGTGAATAGAAGGTTAAGCAGAAAAAAATTTGAATATAATCACAAAATGACAAAAAATGAATCAAATTAAAATTTTAAAAGATTGATGGCGGGAATAAAAGATCATAATTTTAGACCCGAAAATGCACTGTGATTTCTTAGTAATTTGTTATATTTTAAAAGTTTCTATCGCGTAGTTTGATCTATTTCATTTTGCATTATTTAAGGTATCCGACTACGTTCGGAACCGTGATTTTAGAAAAGCGCATAAATGGATAATTTTCATGATATTTAGTGTCACTTAAATTAGACTACATGTACAAAATTGTTTTAAGGACATTTTGACAAAAAAAATAATTTAAATATAATATTTTGGCAAAAAATTAACTTAGAATAGTCTTTTTTCAAAATGTTCTCCTTTTATGAAAAATGCTTCTATTATAATAATATTTTGCCTGTATATAGTTCAGACCTCTTTACAGAGGCTCAACTATGAGTTTTGAAAAATTCACATTATTTACAGAGTTACAACCAAATGAAATAATTATCGGCGTTTTTTTCTTAAAATTGCTAACCTCTGTTGTCGTAAAATATGGATAAACCCACTTCTATGATATATATTTCAAAAATTCTACTTGAGCCTCTGTAGAGAGGTCTGAGCTATATACAGGCAAAATATTATTATCATAGAAGCATTTTTGACAAAAGGAGAACATTTTGAAAAAAAAATATTCTAATTTTTTATGCCAAAATATTGTATTTAAATAATTTTTTTTGTCAAAATGTCCTTAAAACAATTGTATGCATGCATTCTAATCTAAGTGACACTAAATATCATGAAAATTATCCATTTATTCACTTTTGCAAAATTATGGTTCCGAATGTAGTCGGATACCTTAATGCAATAAAAAAATCAAAATATTCATATTTAAGCTAAGTTAAAATTATTCCTTGAAGACTTCCATCATTAACACCATAAAGAAAATTTCAGGAAGAAATTATATACAAACGTAACTTGCATCGAACTCTAGAGAAACAAAATGAAATAAAATTTTCATATAAACTCAAATTATGGTTAACTTCTTATTTCAAATTTTAAGGGTTCTTAGTAAATAACATTTATAAGATAATAAAACAGAAAATTTAGAGTTTGAATTATTAAAGATATTCGTGCATATAGCGAATTATTAAATAATTTAACCACCCTTTACATCTGCCATCGTGCTTTAAAATATTGAGTAAATTATATATATAACAATCAGGAACCTAAAAAAAAAAAAAAAAAAGAGCATTATGCTTATTTAAGGTGGTTCAAGTTTTCCGTCTTACACATTTTGTCTGGTCCGATAAATAACAAATGGAAAACAACGTAGATCTGTTTATTTAATGAAAAATTACTTGTGCATTAGGGGAAAAAAAGCTATAAGTTATAAGTAAAAAATATATTTCATCAAGTGGAAAAACTACGCAAAAGTAAAAAAAAAATCCAACTTGTTTTTACTGCTCAAACTGTCGAAATCTCAGTGACATTTTTGTGGTCAAGATAGCCGAGTGGTCATGGTCACAAACATGTAACCAGCGTTATTGTGGTCGAAAATAGGTTCGAGTCCCAGTACCACCAAGTAGCCGCCAAGTAGAAAGTATGATGCATGTTGAATCTGTCCAGACTCAAGGTCCTCCGGCTGGTATGGTGTGGAAGTTTGGAGAATAGGGTGTAAACTCAGGTTCGATCCTCTTCCCTTCACCATGGTTTAAAATTACGATGTCGTCGCCGTTAGCCCTTATGCAGCTCAAAGTGAGTGAATAAGTGAATATTAACGTCGCACTATTCAGTTACTGGAGGGCTTTTGGCAACGTAATTTTGAACCATGGTCAAGTGACGTGGACGACACCTGAGCTGGCACCCCCCTCTCCTAACTACCACAACAACGGGAGGACGTTTCAGCTCTCGACAGATTTAACGTGACAAGGCAAGCCACGATCCGATACCTATACCACTCGGCTACCGCGGCCACATGGTCAAGTGGCAAGGACGACACTTGAGCTAACAACTCCCCTCTCCTAACTTCCACACCACACCAAAGGAAGAATGTCTAAGTTGACATATTAAACGTGCATTGGTCCCCTCTGCACTGCGAGTCTTCAGCAGAACTAGGCCCGAATTAATGACACGCCGGTCATGAGTTCGTTACCTTGATCACTAGGCTACTACTTGTGTAGCTTAAAAGCGTGAGGTATAAAATCAAACAATCAATCAATTGAAGTCTCGACTACAACAAAATGTTACCCTTCATACAATGGTTTTGTGCATGTGTGGAGAAAAGGTGGATATATAAATAGGTTCATTTTATTCAAACAATTCAGTAGCACGAGCTTTGAGAAATAAATTTAGGATGGTTAAAATCTACCTCATGCTGCAATATGTAGCTTAAATTATATGAATTTGAGAACACAAATTTATTGAAAAGCATTGTTAACTAGAAATCAGTTCTATAAAAAGACATTTAACTTAAATAAGCTGACAAGACAAAGTTTTGTTCCACGAATTTTTCATAGTTTTGGTTTCTCAGTTTATTTGTTACTTACGTTTTATACCGTCGACCAATTTCGTCAAATAATAAGACGTCGCCAAATCCCACGATATAGAGCCAATAGTGGAAACCCTTCCCGAGCTCGTTCGAACGCAGTAAGAATAACGAGGACAGGATTTGGCGACATGTTTTCATTTATTGATGTCTTTTTGTATGGCGAAATTGGTGTGGCCGCGGTAGCCTAGTGGTCAAGGTTTTGAATCGTGGTTGGCGTGTCATGAGTTCCAGCCCAGTACCACTAAACACCCGCCGTTAGAGAGATGATGCACGTTAAATCTGTCGAGAGCTCAAAGTCCTCCCGTTGGTGTGGTGTGGTAGTTAGGAGAAGTGGTGCATCCTCAGGTGACATCTTCGTCACTTGACCATGGTTCAAAATGACGAGGTCCGTCGCCAAAAGCCCTCGTGTAGCTTAACAGTGCGACGTTAATATTTACTTACTCATTTGGTGAAACTGCTCGATGGTATAATACTCGCACGTTAGTACCGTTTATTCTTTTATTTACATTTCAAAGGAGGAAAAAAGTCAGTGATAAAAGTTTCATTTCAGTGAACTTTTCAAATATTTTATAAAGGTATTCGAAACGTAGAATTTCATCTACTGTAACTATTCTATTAAAGGAAGATATTTTAAGATCATAAATTCTTCCATATACCAAATGCTGTGTCACTGATGACAGAAAACATAATTAATTTCTACGTGACTCAATTACGGCGGCTTATGAACGATAATTTTTTATTTCGCTGACAATTATGAGCAAAACAACCTTAATGCGACCTCGATTCGTCTCATGATATATGCTTTCTTTTGTAACTCGAAGAGGATATTAGAAATCTAAAACACACATATTATGACAATGTTTCAATTTGATATTCTTTTGAGAGAATCTCTGAAAAATATATTCAACTTGATTACAGGTAATTGATAAGAATTGGACACCGAATGAATGCTAATATAATGACTATTAAAATATTCGAGATTATTGTAATTAAAAGTATAATATATTGTATTTTCTCTTATCACAGGTCTTATGAAGGTCTACTACAGTTATAGATTTAGAGCTGAGATAATTTTGAATAAAACCAAGTTTCTTTCAAGAGTAGTATCATAAAAAACGTGGAAAAATATCCGGTTGAAATGGATGAGTGCGTGGATTCCACATTGATTTATTATATTTTTTTATTTTCCGATCACTGGCGTAGCTAGTCTTGAGTGGGCCCTGTATCAAAATTCCTTGGGGGCCCTTTTTCCAATAATAAAACTTATTTGAAATCGTCAAAACTTTACAATTGAGGCCCCTGTAGCTCGGGGGCCCCGTATCATTGATACGGCGGTAGCTACGCCCCTGTTTCCGATACTAATTCGGGAAAAGTAATTTTATCAATTGTGAACTGTTTCATAATTTCTGTGATAAAGCGATTGTATCGGATTAATAAAATGTTGCTAAATGAAAACTAAGACTGCTGATTAAAATCAAGTTCCATTTATTTCAGTAGAAAAGAAAAAAACATTTAGAGTAGGGATTCTTAAACTTTTCGGGATGGTGACCCCATTTTTTGTGTAGAAATTTTGTACCATCTCATAAGCATTGCACAAAGCTTACATACGCTTGGGTACTTCTTTATGTGTCTTATTTGTACTATCTTACTGCTTTATAATAATAAACATCTGCAATACGTTTTTACTTCAAATATACAACGATACATAAATTTTAATTAAGAAACAAAATAAAAAAAACATTATGTAATATAATTACACGGTAAATTAGACATAAACTATTATCTGTTTATTAAGGGAAGTCATTCTTAGTTCACATCTGAGATCATCACCTTTTATTAACAACGGCATATGCGAGATTTAAGTGTCAGTGGGAAGGATGTGCTTGATTATTTCTAATTAGGTTATTAGATCTTGGAACAATAGTCGAAAGGACAGACGAGGCTGTCAAAACTCGCGTTACTTTGAAATTGAAATGTGTGAGCATGAGTTACTAAAACACTCGAGCCTTGCATATGCAAGGTTTTTGACGAAATAACAGCTATATGTGCAAAACGAATAAAAGAAATAGGTTTATTATAATTTAAGTCAAAAAGTATTTATTTGCAATGGAGTAACATACACCCCCGCATTGCGGGTTGGTGGCCCAGGGACTCTAGGGTCTAGGGCAACGATAGTCAACCTGCGGCCCTCCGAGCCTTTTTAAGTGGCCCGGTCACGGTCCACTGCTTTGAGAAATTTACTTATTTAAGAACATTGTATTAAAAATTTGGTCGGAAATTCTTTGTTAAGAAATCAGATATACCAATTTTGCTTTTTGCTCTCGGTGTCGTTCGGGAACAAATTGATATTCTTTTTCTATTTGGAACGGTTACGGTTATTGTGTGTGATAGCGGACAACAGTGGGGAGGGGCTAATGTTCTCCGTTACGCCACTATTTCGTTGGATGTATTTTCTTATCTTGGTTACATTTCAGATACAATGTGTTAAGCTATTTGTTAATGAAGAATAAGTTATTTTATACAAAAAGATATATCAAAAATCCTAAAAATTTTTGCGCTTCATGTAACTAGTTACACGACCCCTGTTTCAAGAAACACAAGTTTAGATAAATATTTCCACAGTATTAAAAGAGCTCCAACTCCAAATTTTATTCGACAAATTTTCAATATAACACACACAGTTGATATTTTAAAATAAATTCACATTTTTTTTTCTTTAATATATTATCTTACTCATATATTTTTAAAAAATTTCAGTCTTAATGTACTTTTAATCAAATTTTATCAGTACAAATAATATTTTTCTCTGTTCCCATAAAAGCTTTGGATTTATAATTTAATAATACATCACACTTAAAAATAAACCTTTCTAAATAATTTTTGTAGCATAAGCAATAGAATGTGGTTTTCTTTTTTTGAGGACATATAAACCTGTAAAAAATCGCTTTAAAATTGTTCTTTCTAAATTTATACCTTTTTAAACTTCGGGAAATTTTTTTTTCAAATAAATATATTACTTACCAGTCCCAACTAAAAGAATTATAGCTCTTTACATTCTTCCAGAATATGTAGCCACATCGTTCGCGATGATAGCTTAAAAACCATTAGAACGAAATTGCAACAAAGAATGTCATTATTTTACTTCTTTACGTTCATGAAAAGGTATATCTGTAGACCGCTAATGATTGGTCTACGATGAATAAAAGACATCTTTCTTCCATTCTGATCTTCGCACGAAGTAAAGGGATTATTTTTTCCCTCCTTAGAACATTTTTTATTACCTATCATGATTGAAAATAGTGACGGTTTCGATCATAGTTATAGTTTCTTTCCACATCATTTTGTTTTTCTCGATTTACCGTTGCCATTTTTTGTAATTTGATTGCTGTAAGACATTTAATAAAACACCAGGTGGAAGCTTATCGTCTGTCCTCATCAAAAAACAAAGAACTTTTTTAGCTTATTGTGTACAATTATTATTAGCTTGAGAAAATGAAAAACAATAATGTGTGTTATGATAGTGCAAAGGCAATTTCCTTTCTCTGTTTAAAGATTTGTCAGTTTGTTCTTTGTGGAGTGGAGAAACGAACATTATCTTCTAAAAAAATATATCACTATAGTTTAAACTATGTATCTATATCCAGTTTTATTAACATTTTTTTTTTGCAGCCGTATTTCTTTTTCGAAATATAATTTAAGTAAATATTTAGAATACCGTTGATGTAGCTATTCTACTGTCGAAACTTTTTATAATTGCAATGCATGAACGTTGCTCTGAATATTTTCTTAGATCAAACTTAATTAACAAATACATGTTCCGATTTTGCAGTTTAGAAAAAGAGATCATCAAGAATTTATATGACATGAAAAATTCTTAAAACACTGTTTTTTAAAAATAGAGATGGAAATATGCTGTGTTCTTTCAGAATTTCAAATTTCTTTTTGAACAAACATGAATATAAACTTAATCTTTTTCTAACATTCATATTCATTGAAAATCTCTTTTAAAAGACGTCACGTTTTAATTTTCATTTGTTTTTATTTTATTTGATTTTTTATTAACGCCGCTCTTTGAAGCCATACCAGAGCTATTTCATTTGGAACAGATTATGGTCGACTTCAAATGACTTAGGCAATAAATTTAACAAAGTACAAATACTATGTAATGAAACAAAAAGAAAATACCACACACACAAGATTCATATGATGAATTTATCACAAAACCTTCGCAGTAGCATTCACAAATTTCGATAATTTTTTTGTTGGAAGGAGCTGTTTACCTCAATAGAATGATGAATAATTTACTATGACAGTTTTCTGTCGCGTTTTGCACATGAAAAAATAAATTGTTTACTTATTTTTAAATTATCTAAGTATGAGCTGAAATAAAACCAAAGTAAATAGGAAGAATTATACATATATATATATATATATAATTTTGAAAGACGAAAAGTACTGACCAATTTAGCGATAGCTAAACCCCAACAGCTTTTTTTTTATAGGTAATAATGCAAATTTTAAAAACAGTTGTGTGAGAGACAGTTTTCTCTCATGTAGTTCTTAATGCCTATTTTCTGAAATTTGCAATTTCTTTACATCAGCGATTCTCAACCTTTTCTTTTGTTGTTGTTGCAGTACACTTTTAACAATTTCAAAATTTGACGGCACATTAACATTTAAATGAGTTTAATAGAATTTTACTTATCTATAATACACTATGTGAAATATATTTTATGATAATAGTTTTCAATGTTAAATATTATAGTTTGTACGACAAAGACAATGAAATATTTATTAAGTAATTAATTATAAGAATACATTTAACGCAAAATTTGAGAACTTGGAGATTTTTCGATATTTTCATTTATATTTCGTCGTAGCCGCCCATCCAGTATAGTGGTTAGTGTGGCTGACTGCGGTGCCGTAGGGCATGGGTTCGAATCCTGGAGAAGGCATGGATGTTTATAAATGTAAAGTGCCTTCGCGGCATGGGGATACTCTAAATAGCTGTCGAGCTGCAAGTCCTCTCGTGAGATTAGCGGAAGGGGAGGAGAGGTGGAAGGCCCCTGATCACCCCCGGGGTATTATCCCTCAAACTTGGGGTGGAACCGAGCAAAATCGTTCTGTCACCTGCATGGTGCTTAAAGTCAAGGCTAACGACAGGTGTAAAAATCTAACCCTTCGCTGCGATGAATTTCATGGACCTTAATCTGGTGTTACTGTCGATCAGGTAGCATACGTAACAGCATATTTGGTCGTAAAAATGATGTCACTCTCATTTCGTCCTCTATACTTAAAAATTTTAATCTTTTTTTACATTTTTATATTTGTTAATACTGAAAATCCGAATTCACACAAATACGATGTAGAAAATTGTAACAATATTTTTAAAGCTTTTTTGGTTATTATGGGATAATCGCTTATAATTTTAATCCAGAATGAATTAATGGACTCTTCCGAATGTTTTGAAGTTAAATCTTAATTACTGAAGAGCAAAAAATTAGTTCTTCCTCTTCTTTCAAAGTTCATTCATATACAGATGAATCTGTTATGACAAATGGATTACAACCCAGTCAAATTTATCTATATCTAAATTTTGGAAGTAATGAAGGACTCTCAATAACAATTTTATTTCTAAAAAAAGGCCTAATGATTCGTTTCGGGATTTTTTTTATTTTTTCAATTCCTACTATTAGCTCGCACTGTCTATATATTTATTTATTTGTATATTTTATATATTTATATATTTGTATATTTATTTATTTATCAAGGTGGAATTTTCAATCGTTAATAAAATACATTTTAAAGCGCTGAATTGAGCTGAAATTTTATATACAGGATCATTTTGGATGACAATACAATAATTTAATTATAATTAATAAAAATTAATGGATTAAAACTAATTATTTAAAGAATTACAAATACAGCCATGTTGGTGACTTAGCGATCCTTTTGGCGACTTGTGTCAAAATTTGTGAAAAGGTTTTTTTCTCACGTGTTAAAGCATTCAGTTGGACTGAAATTAAAAGGACAATACGATACTTTAATGATAATTAAAAAAACTAATTACCACTTAATGTTGTGATTCTGTGTGTCCTATGTATATATATATTTATATTAATTGTAACTATTTAATAAAAAGTAGCTAAAATAAATTTTTCGTTGTTGATCTAAGTAGAAATTGACTTAAAAACTATTTTTTTATATTACTTGTTTTTCTCAGAGTATAAATAATAATTTTAAAAAAATTTGGCGACATAGTGTTTGATAATCTCTCTCTCTCTCTCTCACTGCTTTATATATTCAAATACATATTTAAGTGCGAGAGTAATGCAATAAAGTAATCCAAGTAATGTTGTAAAATGTCCTTATTTGGCTTTGATACTGCAACAAAAATTGGCATTAACGTCAGCTTTCCTTGCATATGTTTAATTTTATTTTAATTATATGCAAAATCGCCACTTGTTTTTAAATTTGCAGTAAGGCTGAAGTTCCGTAGAAAGCATTTTCGTCACAACACCGGGAAAACTTTTGTTAAAAAAATTGCTTAAATAATATTTATAAAAATTTTAACCATCTAACATTAGTATTGTTTTATGACTTTTGAAACAATCTGTCTAAAATGCCACTCAACACCAAATACTAGAATAATTTTTTTCCCCTCATGATTTATTTCTCAAGCTTTGCAAAATATTGACGTGAGTCTCTTCCATTTAATTGACACTATTTTTTGAGCATGCGAGGAAACTTCGACTCCCCCTCGTGTCTTCGAATAAAATGTGGCAGCTTCTCCTTTTCAGAAATTCGAATCACGCGGAAAGCATTCCAAAATGCGCAGAAGATGCTCTTCCATGAAGAAAATAAATCAGAACGAGTGCCATTTTGATACCACCGAGGGTTGAAAAAAAAAAGTGTATGAAATTCATGAGATAGAATAGAAGCAGAAATAAAGTATATTCCATAGAACATCAAGCAAAGGGCGTGTGACACGTTTAGGAAAACAGAGCACGTGTTCTCGATCTCAGCAATTCATTAAAAAAAGAACTTTTGTAAAAAAACATTCCAATGAAAAACTAAATATCACGAACAACCCGAGACGCCGAACTATTTTTCTGCGGTGCTACTTTTTTTCTTCTTTATTTAGTTCTTCCAAAAGGCAGCAAACGTCCAAGAACAATCGTAAAGTTCAAAAATAAGGTCTGTTGCCATATTTGGTCGAAAAACTTTCGCGTTGCGTATATTTGACCGATCGTTTACTAGCATAGCCTATATTTCATTCCTTTTCGACTCAGGAGGGGCAAAAAAGTAGTCCTGTCAGGTTTGACACTTCATTATTTTCTAAACCTCGGAACGAAACGGTTGGTTATCGACAAGACCTGCTTGTTCCGAAAGAAGAGTTACACAAGTAAGAAGTGTCTTCGCGCGGGGATGTTAGATGAGTCTGATATCTTGATCGTTTTTGTGTTTATGTGCTTCCATTAAATAGATCAACAATTGTGTAAACTAGCTTTCATTTTTAAAGGCTTGGCTTCAGAGATAAATTCGAAACCAATGGCGTGACCAAGAATATAAGGTTAATAGAGACGAATAGCACCCCACCCTAAACGAGAACCCAATATCACATTTCGAAGAGTATTTATTTAACTTAAATAATTCTTTAGCAAATAATGTTCTATTTTATTTGATGCATTACGTGCCATTATTTACTGAGTGGATAGATAAATCTGAAGTAATGGCAATTAGCATATTTCAGTTTCAATTAAATTTATCTTTAGTTTCTTTCTCTTTTATGTATTTTTTTTTTTCTGTGTGTGTAGAACTGGTTATAAGTTAAATTTCCTCTATTTATATAATGTCACGTGCTTCTTATATCAATATCTTGCCATTATTATTATTTATACCGAATCCATTTGAATTCGATTTTGGCATCAGAAAAAATATTTTTATCTGAAGATATGCTTTATTAAAGAATTTATAATTATCGCTTTTTTTAAAAAAATATTTAATCTTTTACAAGTACCTTAGAACGTTTGCTACACAATTTTTTTTATAACAATTCATTCTAATTAAATGTTCTAAATAAATTTTTACTAAATTGGGGAAAATATTTTAATTAATTCATAGTTCCAACTCCAGTGTTCTTAAATAATCATAGTTCAATGAAAGGGGAGAGAGGAAATGAAATTTTTTGGTAATGTTAAGTAAGGTGGCCATTTTTTTTACAATGAAAAGGACGACGAAAAATTTAAGAAACAATTACAACGTAAATATATGAAATATTTTATTAACTCAAACAAAAATACACTTCTTGTGCTTAGATCTTTTTTTAATTATTTACTTAAATGAGTATTTTTCCACTGAATGAATTTTTTCGTCAATATATCATTTTCTAATACATCGGAAATTTCGAAGCAAGAAATATCCTTCATATAGAATTTTATGGTAAGTGCTGCCACTACAGTGTCAACATTCAATCTTGATTGGAATTGGAAGTGCTGATTTTGTGAAGGGAAGGGAAAATTTATAAAAGTAGAGAAAGCCCGTGCAACGCCGGGCCATGTAGCTAGTAAAATCTTAAATTTCGTAAAAGTCATATCTTTCAAGTATGAATGGATAAACCAGAAGGCTTGCCAATGAAAGAAAAGGAACAACTTATCGACATATCGACTTTTAAGTCTAAATTCAAGCAGAAATAGCTCTAAAATTTTAGGTTGCAAATTTGCAGAATAAACAGAAGTTTCTCACACAGTTATAAACATTTTAGTGCCCTTCTGAACTATTTGTTTAAGTTAAAAATGTTTCTCAACGTATGCGGCAACAAAAATAAAATATAGAAACAAATTAACGCATAATTTGATATGCGACTGCAGATATCTTCAATATACCAAGATTTTGATAGTTAGTGTAAATAAATTACAGTTTTACAAAAACGAAAAAACGCGCTTTTATAGTGAATCGAACTAAAAAGTAATTCTCAGTTTTTGAATAAAATGATTAACGAGAAAATTAATGTCATCGGGGTAAAAGCGTGAAGTGCTCTATATTAATTTTTTGTTTTATAATTTCTTACTAGTTCTATTCCGAAATGCTGAGTTAGAGTAAAAATGTGGTACAAAGCACCTCACACGCCTTTACCACAGTGACATTAATTTTTTCGTTGATCATTTTATTCTTATATTAAGAATTATTTTTTTACTTTCTAGTTCGATTCACCTAAAAGCGTGATTTTAGTTTTTTTTTTAAACTATAATTTATTTTTCATTTTTTTAGTTCGATCTACAATAAAAGCCTGTTCTTTTAATTTTTAAAACTATCATTTATTCTTTATTGAATTTATCCTTGAGTTTGATATTTGGAGCCGGAATTACGCGGCTGCTGAAATTAGTCTTGCTCTTCAATGGATATTAATTAACGGGTCTGAAGGGTATTTTTTCTCTCCGTTTACGGAGAGTCTCGGATGAGTCCCGTATCGTTATATTTCAAGGATTCCGTCTCAATAGATACAAGTCAAACTAACAAAAGTGTGTTAAGGTATTATCACCTTTTAAACGTATTACTATAATGTTAATTTGTATCATCACTTCTTAACGCATTGCTTTATAAAAATAAAAAATATATATATTTAGCGGTTAGAACGTAAGTTTTTTTCCACATGCACGAGTCTTGTTTTTTTATTTCCATTTTCAGAAAAACTAGACAAAATTGCTTATATTATGGTAAAAAATTGCTGACCCTCCACCTTCTCACATAAAGAATACTTTTTTGTTTTATTTGTATTAAACACAAGCCTATTGGTTTTGGGAGCTGCACCTTAATCTTTTAGTCGCTAAATCTGGAAGTGATGTATGAAATTAGTCACCAAATCTGAAAATGGTATATGCAATATTTCGCCAAATCTGGAAGTGGTATATGGAATTAGTCACCAAACCTGAAAATCGTTAATCCTGATGATCCTGATCAGGACAATGGAACAAAATTATGAAATTATTGTATTGTTATCGGTCCTTGACAAATGTGCAAAATTTCGAATTAATCTGACCTTTTAAAGTGGGTAAAAATCGAGTTCACAGATTCCTTTACATTCAAGTGAAACTTATAAAAGCGAGTTAAAAAAAAGTGCAGATACACATGTCCCAGTTATTAAACATAACGTAATGGTAAGTGACACTTTGTGTGAGCACGAATTAATAAATCACATTAATATGCTAAAAAGTTTTATGAAAAAGTACGGTATTTTTAACGGTCATCACTTAAAGTACTCATAACATGTGTTGATCTACTTTAAATTTAATTGTAAGATATATTCTTCCCCAAACTTTTTATCGCTGTGGACCGGTCAACGTTGGATAATTTTACTACGACCCGCTGAGGGAAGGACGTTTATTGTTTATATTTTAGGCTGTTTTGATTTACTATTTTCAATTTAGTTATTGTAGAGTCTGACTACTGTTTGGCGGTAGATTCTTTAAAAGTTGGCGATGTTCTCCCACCTGCAGGGGAAAGGTTACTGTGTTTTGAAGAGAACGTTGTTTGACCGCAAGATGGGGCGGTCAAGGAAAAGAGAAAGTCCCTTGTTTTTGTAAGCGCGAGGTGCTGAACTGTTTTGGGCCGAAGAAATTGGAATTGGCGTGCGGTTTGCTGTACCAAGAATACAGTTTCTTAGGAGTGTTTTAACACGGTAGACTGCGTGTGAATTGATTGATTTGAGAAACGACGGACATTGTAGTTTGATTGTTCTTTGATTTTAGTGATAATCAAGATAATTGTATCTAATTAAGAGAATTACATTTAATCAAGAGAATTATGTGTAGTAGTTGATTATATGGAGTATTTAAGAAAGTAATAAAGACTTAACAGTAATATTTAAATACGCCTACAGAATAAACTACAATCACACCAAAAAAATGGATATAAAGGGATTTATAACATGGAATATAAATTGATTTTCATGGAAAATCGCACAAACCCGAGAAAAATACACCACAGTAAATAAAAGGGAAATAATTTAATGTTCCTTGCGCAGCCTGGTACCATTTGATCAAAGGACTGGCGGTTTTGGGTATTGAATTTAGGCATGAATTACGCCTCACATTGCGTAAAACTATAAAATTTTTATGCGAGATTTAAAAAAATATTAAAGTTTTTGAGTAACTGGACAAAGGTATAATTAATATTTTGTGGTGAATTAATATTTTGTGTTATAATGATGAACAAACAAACGCTACCTTTAGATTTTTTAAGAAAAATATATGAAAATTCTAATGTCAATAGATAAATGCTATACTTGACGAAATTTTTTTTTTAGTGCTGTCTCAGACTCCCATCTTCATTAAAAACGACAGCAGCGCCACCGTTTGAAAAGAACTACTAATTTAATTCAGAATTAAAATGGACGCGTTGGAGAAACATATAGAGACTATGCAATAGTATCTGATAATTGATATATAGATGTATAGAAATGTTATTTGCTTAGTGTTTGTGCCGTAGCATTTGTGTAAAGTCTGTTGTAGTAATATTATGTGTGCTGTAGTAATTAAAAATTTATAGAAGTCCACAAGAGCATTTTCATTCATGGATTTTGGTTTAATCAAGATGTGGCAACCCTCCATTGATAAGGTAAGCCCTTTCACCTTGATTATTTACTTCATTTTAAACAACAAAAAATTAAAAGTATCTATTTATTACATATTTTAAATTTTACCACACACGATTAATTATTTTAAAAAATAATTCTGCCCTTTTAACATTGACATCTTGAGGTTGTCAAATCAAGAAAAGAAGCATTAAAATTCCGTCTTACAATTGATACAAAACAAAATCGATTGGAAATTTTTGCATCGAAAAATTTGGTGTCCCTAAAAATTTGCCGCCCTCGGCCCAGGCCTAAGCCTAAATCCATCACTGCGGTTAATTGACTTTCTTATAATTAGATTGTGTATGTAATCCTTTTCATGTATTATTCGATTCGCACATGTTTGTTACTTAATAAAGAGCGATTACATAATATAAATCAATGAATTAAATCGTTAGAAGAGGATTATCTCTGTTTAACAATGCAAATTCAACTTTTAACCTCCGCTGAAGATTTATTTTAATAATAAAGTACTCTTCTCAACATTTCGTGTTTATTTTTTCACACACACAGAGAACCCACTCACATCACACACACACACACAACTCCATTCATTAAATAAGAACTTTTACATGAAAAGAAAAATTGCTTGTCATTTTTTTTTTCACTAGAAAAGAAAAGGCTTCCTAATCATCTGTGGGCAACGGAGCTAATTATCATATCGCTATTCTATCGACTGGCCTTCGACTTTAATTATTTCTTCTCAAGCTGTGGCAACAAGGCTCGTTTTGCTTTTCGAAGCAGAAAACAACAAGAATAGCGTTTCTTAACGATGATGGAACAAGCACAAAAATAGATAAAAGGAGTAAATCGAGCCTGAAGGTGGCTCGCCAAATCCGCTAAGATGATAAGAGGATAATAATAGGTTACAGCAGCATAATTGCTCGAGTCTATCTTATCAGATCTTGTAGCAATTCCATTTAAATGTTTCATGAGTTACTTAAGCAAAACAGTTGCATTTGCGTTGAGGGAGGGTTAATGGAATATTGTCATTTTATCGTTAGGGTTAGCAATGGATCCACCTTGGTATGTTTCCTGTAAAACTGAATATTTTTTCCCCTCGCATTTGAGGAATGCGTTAGTATTCCCGTTAATGATTATAAAGTAGCTTGAATGTTGCAGAAAAGTATTCTAATATTGGGTTACATTCACAAAAGAATTCAGAATTTCTTTCTTTTTCAGGGAAGGGCAGAAAGTACAAAGATGTATTAAAATTCTTGTTAATTATACAGCAATAATTCAAAACACTGCTGCTCTAATAAGAGTTCTCTGCAACCGTAATCATTACATTCAGCTCTGTTAAATAAATTCTTTCGATAACAAAATTCCAGGAAAGTAGTCACGGATTTTTATGAAATACAGTCGAACCTCTGTATATCGAAGTCTCTAAAGCCAGCTCAGGTGTCGCCCACGTCACTTGACCATGGTTCAAAATTACGTGGTTCGTCGCCAAAAGCCCTCGTGTAGCTGAACAGTACGACGTTAATATTCACTTACTCACTCATTTTGATTTCATTTCAATTTACGTCACATTCTGAAACAACACGATGACTGTTGGCGACAGACCTCATAATTTTGTGGCATGGTCATGTGACGAAGATGGCACCTGAGCTCTGGCACTCCATTTCCTAACTTCCACACTCCGCCAACGGGTGTGGACGCGGTAGCCGAGTGGTATAGGTATCAGATCATGGCTTGCCTTGTCACGAGTTCAAGCCCAGTACCACTAAGGACCCACCGTGTAGCGCAGCGATGCACGTTAAATCTGTCGAGAGTTGAAACGTCCTCCCGTTGGTGTGGTGTGGTAGTTAGGAGAGGGTTGCCAGCCCAGGTGTCGTCCACGTCACTTGACCATGGTTCAAAATTACGTGATCTGTCGCCAAAAGCCCTCGTGTAGCTGAACAGTGCGACGTTAATATTCAAACAATAAATCAATAAATCCGCCAAGGGGTGGACTTTGAGCCTCGACAGATTTAACATGCAACAACCCCTGTACATGACAGGTCTTCAGCTGCACTTGGGTTCGAACCCATGACCTGACAACACTGGCCACGAGTTCGCGTTCATGACTACTCGGCTATCATGGCCAATTACAAATTCGCAATGAGCATTGTTACAGCAACCAATAATTTGAGTCTTGACCGTCAATGGCTGATGCACGTTAAATCTGTCAAGTCTTAGTTGATTGATTATTTTTTGACACAGCTCTTGGAAGCTAGACGAAGGTGAGTTTCCACGTTGGCATGGAGTGGTGCGGACCACTCCATATGTTGTCCTCGTCATTTGATCGTGGTTTAAATCTGCAAGGTCTGACCAATATCTCGTGCGTTGCTTTGAGTGACTGTTTGTGTCGTACCTTAAAGCTGTATGAGGGCTCTTGTCGACGTACCTCGCAATTCGGAATCATTATCAAGTGACGAGGATGACGCCTGAATTGGTAAACGCCTCCCCTAACTTTCACACCACACCAACAGGTGGACGTTTGAGCCTCGACAGACTTTACGTGCATCGGCCCCCTCTTCAAGTCAGATCTTCAGTGGTACTTGACTCGAACTCATTACCCACCAGCCACGAGTTCGTGACCTTGACCACTAAGCTGCGGCGACCACGTGTGTTGCTTCGAAGTGCGACGTTACCAAATTCAATCAACCACGAACTCTCTCAGTTGTTTTTCGAACAGTTTTCAACCATTTTTGTACAGACCGCTACATAGCACTACATTATTTGTGCAATCCATTTTCAGTTCAATAAAGCAAACTATTTCTTTTCAAAACGTCACACTATATATATATCTTTTTCCATGAAAATAAATTCACGATTCGTAAAAGTTTTGAAGTGAATATTTATTACTGACAGATATATGTCATAAATTTGCGTTGCTTATTAAATATATTGCTTTCCAAGTTTCTTCAATGCTTCAAGTAAAGTTTATGAGGTTTTTTTTTTTTTTTATTTTGATTGATTATACGCTTTTCTGCGAAGAAAAAAGCTGGCTTCAACGACCAGTTAATTATAAATAGGTTACTGACTCTTTTTTCTTTCCAGGAGAGCGCCCTCTTTCGGGATAGGATTTTGCTCATATTTTACCCAGCTAAGAGGGAAATTCTTCCGGTTTTGTTATGCTAATCATTCGACATGGACATTTAAATGCAATTTATTCCGACGTTAGATTTTCAGTATAAATCTTATTCAAAAAAACATTTTTAATTTTTCAATCTGGTTTTACAAAAAGAGTTCCTTGATTTTATAATTCTTCAATTTTTATTTCGAAATAAAGAACATTTATCAAATCTTAACACTGGTATCTCAGTTCGCCGAACTTCAGTTACCTTTTTCGACAGTGCAGTTTAGCAAATTCAATTGAATACCGTAAAATCCGGCATATAACCAGTGGCGTAACGGAGAATATTAGAGCCCACCCCCCTGCAAAGTCAGGTTTTGGGCCCTCCAAAGTCCTTGCCCTCCCCCGTGTTGCGGGGGTGTACGTTACGCCACTGCATATAACACACACCGTCGTATAACGCGCAGCTATACTTTCAAGCTGTATTTCTTAATTTTTAGGTGTAATCGCCGTATAACGCGCACCCCGTTTTTTACGAATAAACCTAAAATATATACGGAGGCAATGTTCTTACGTTTTAAAGTAATTTATTCGATGTATTATTGCAAACTTTAGAAAAAAAATAGTATACTTTTAGAACACAACGACCCCTTAAGTTCATAAAGAATGTCACATTTCTTTAAAATAAACAATATTTTTCGATATATGTGGAAATCTAATTTTCGTATGCACACTTTTTTTAACATTTTTTTAAGGCTCCCATTTTTATACTTGGCCTATAACGCGCACCCATAAACTTCGATCATTTTGTGAGTGTTAAAAATGCGCATTATACGCCGGATTTTACAGCAGATCTAAACTTTTAAGAACTGTATTAGGTCTGCAATGTGTGGTTAGTGACCCATTCGCAGCCCATTAGAAATAAAAAAAAAAAAGATTTGTTCTCTATTGAATTCTTTTTTGAAAAGTGAGTGAGTGAATATTAACGTCGCACTGTTCAGCTACTCGAGGGCTTTTGGCGATGGACCACGTAATTTTGAACCATGGTCAAGTGACATGGACGACACCTGAGCTGGCACCCCCTCTCCTAACTACCACACCACATCAATGGGAGGACGTTTCAGTTCTCAACAGATTTAACGTGCATCGGTGCCCTACACGGTGGGTCTTTAGTGGTACTGGGCTCGAACTTATGACATGCATGCCATGATCCGATACCTTGACCACTGAGCTACCGCAGCCCTCTTTTTTGAAAAGAAAATTCATTCATTTTACAGACTTATTACAGCTGATCAAACGATTCCCTTTGAAAGTCACACAGTCATAATCTGGCAGCGGTAACCTAGTGGTTATAGTTACGAACTCGTGGCCGGAGTGCTGCGGGTTAGAATCCTGGTGCCAATGAAGATCCGCCATGTAGGGGGGCCGATGCACATTAAATCTGTCGTGGCTTCGTCCTCGTCACGTGACTCAGATTTAAAATTACGACGTCCGTGGCTAACAACCCTGTTGTTGTCTTACAGTGAGTGTTGGACGTTAATTTTACAACCTCTCACACAAAGTCACAAGATCCATTATGTAGAGGGGCTGATGCTCGTTAGATCTGTCCAAGCTAACGATCTGTACATCGCCGTGATGTTGGAGGCTTGTGTTGAAGGGGTTCCAGCTCAGGTGTCCCCACATTACTTGGCGATGACTAAAAATTCTCAGATTCATACCGAATGGACCACGCGTGTTGCTTAAAATTAATTACGATCATACGTAACCATACTGTTTTATCGGGTATTTTACTACTAATTTTTTTAAATAAAGTTAGTGGTAAAAAAGTTTTTCTTGATGATGTAATAAATTTATTTATTTATCTCACATGCAAGAACAAAAATACGAAGGCAGTTAAGTTCTGTTCAGTATTATGGGTACAAATAAAATGCGGAGATGGTGACTTGAAATTTTTTTTTCTTGCTTACAATATACTGAAACAAAAAAAACAAAAAAATAGGACAACATAATACATGTAAATTAAAGTTTAACACTTTTTGAACAATGAATGTAAACCAGTGGGGCGCACACAAGGGTGAGGGGGTCCCCGGTCCAGAACCCCCCTTCCCCAAAGCCCTTGATTTTTTTGTCTGTTGATTATAATCGTATGTATATAGTACTTAAAATTTAATTAAGTATTTGTTTTTAATAATTAATTTTATTAATTAGTACTAATTATTTATTAAAAAATCAATTTTTTACTGTTTTTTGTTCCCGATAATCGACAAAAGTAAAGGAATATGTTGGGTGGTGTATTGGAGCATGGTACGAGAAAGGTGGACTTTCAACCCTGGACCCCCCTTTTGAAAAATTCCTGTGTACGCCACTAGTGCGAACAGTTGTATTACTTGTACAATGGAGGTTGGCCAGCCGTTAGGCGTACAGGGGTACTCCTCCCAGTTACTATGAAAAATATTTTAAATGAATTAGCGTAAAATAAATTAAATTAATTGTTCTTTTATTCACACATGAAATATTTTTATTACTTTTATGTATATTTTTATTTTCTTGCTTCTTTAATACATTGTTTTACACCCTTGATTCATGTAAAATTCTACAGGTTTATTTTTAAAGCAAATATTTGTTGCAGGAAAATGAAGAAATTAAGTATTACATCAAATCCCTAAGGGAGATGATCAATTCACGCAAGCCGTTAAAATAACGTCTCTTTGAGGTCATTTCTCTGATGTAAGTAAGTGGTTTGATCAAATCCCCGAACTGTTTTAGTGATATGATAAAATGAACAAGTCAGCATTTGTAGAGTTCTGTTTTCGCTTGTGTTCCCACTCCCTTTTACCTCCCTTCTCTCTCCTCGTCCGTGCCAGGCAGCGCCGGGCTTCTGACGCTACGCATCAAATCAAAATGACCTATCATTTTTCAGTTCTATTTAGTTACATCCTTTTCATTATTATCTTTCGATTGATACATCACTTTTGCAT
>BMAV01027872.1:0-19756 GCA_019973955.1 Trichonephila inaurata madagascariensis | reverse complement strand
AATAATCGACTACAGAGGTCAAGAGGTTGCAGAAGCTACAGGCGAAGTTTCTGACTCGGGTTTGGTACTGTATTTCTGCGGAAGGCAGTCATTTTGAACATTATTTTAATTTGGTCATTCTGATATAATAAAGCCCATGATTCATGATTGGAGTATCACTCCACATTATGCTATAATTTGAACGGCAAATCATGTATTCTTTTGCTGCTACTTGTTTAAACAAGCTGTTCAAATCTTTTCGGTACAAGTTCTATTTCTTTAATTTAACATTTATTGTTTGTCATATAGCAATACAAATTATCAATCTATGAGGTTTACTACGATGTTTTAATATTACTATGATGTTTTCTTTTGATCTTTTTATAGATAGTGAATTACTGTTCTCTAAACTCAATATGTATTCGACCCCCTTTTCTGAGCAATTCAGATGCTTCAACTTTATGTAGGCATAACTCGGTCAGTTTTTATCGTAATAAAATTAAACTTTTTGTGTTTTCTTTGTTTTTGTGTACTACATCTTTTCCTAAATATAATTGATAGGACCTGGGGACCGTATAAAAATTAAATTTTTGTAATTTTTTTGTAAATGGGGTTTTTGGTTCGAAAAGCACGTAAAAACATTCTTTACCTTTTTTAAAACATTTTTCAAATTGGAAGTGCATGTCTAAGCCGAACGGTTCGGGAATTAGCTATTGGGTCACTTTAAGGCTGGACACCCTGTATATTTATATATGACTTGTGGTTGTGTTCACATGGGGACCAAACTGATGGATGTATAATGTGATAATCGTCTTCGTAATATTTCTTTTTGAGAGATAACGTTCTTTCATCTTTCATTCAGGACACGTACTTTATTCTCACACACAATCCTTACATGTGTCAATGAATAAAATAATTAAAATACAAATAAATATTTTAAATGAATGTTTTTTAATTGTTTTACCCTGAATCCTCACGAAGTTCGAATATCTTTCCCGTGAATTTAGAGTGTAGAATAACACATCACTGTATTTTTTACGTTACTTATGAATAAGGTATTGTATCTTTTTCTATAGTAGGTGTCATATTAAGAAAACAATATTTGGCGGAAACAATAAGATTTCTTATTTATTTTAATCTTGAGTCTCATCGCTTTGCTCTTAAGGTTGCAGAGGTATGTAATTGATAAGCACTTGCATTACGGAAATTCCATTCCAAATACTTCAATTTGTGTTGGAAACAACGGAAATTTTTTCTTTCAACTAATTTACCATAGTTCTGTTTTGGTTTGGTTGTATAAACATCTAAAATCGGGGTTGGCAGCCTAAAGCACGCATGCCACATTTGGCACCTGGTACAATTCTCAGTGGCACTATCCACTACTCTACAAATTTGTCAATTTTTGAATAAATGAAAGTTGATAAATTTGTGATGGACCTTATTTAACAAACATATTCAGAATTACAGGAAGTTTACGGAATTACGATAAAATATGAAAGATAAATTTACAACTTTTTTGTAAATTATTGAATGTCATTGCTGGAGAGATTTAATTGTTTGAAGAGAGAAAGTGGTTTGTACTCTGCTTTCCGCTTTTGGATCTACATATCTAAGTAAAAAAATCTTTCCGCATATGAAAAATATTTCGAGTCCACAAAGAAATTGTTTAACAATTGAAGGCTCAGAAATGAGTTAAAATCAAAGTCACGAATTATATCTCGGATTTTCCGATATGAAAATAGAGTGGTGTGTGTGCAGGCACTAAGTTCCCATTAAAAAATTTATTTATCTTCTTATTTAACTATAATTAAAGGAAGTACACATGTATTTTATTTTTTATTTAAATAAATACGTTTTAAAATTTCATAATGTAAATATACTATTTGAATTTCTTTTTTATTTTTGGTAAAGAAATAGTTATATTTTATGTTGTTTATTTTTATGTTAATAAATATCTTTAAAAGTTACAAAATTAATGTATAATAAATGTAAATCTATATTATTCACCTCTATTCTCTAATTCTGCATGCATTATTGTGGGAATCGAGTTGTTTAAAAAATGTTCTGTTGTGTGGCACGCTGAATCGTATTGGTAGATTGGTTTGGCACGGCACAGCTAAAAGGTTGCCAACCCGTGTGATCTAGAAAAATACTCGATATTTAATTTTTCAAAATTATATTAATTGCGTGATTAATAATTTTGCTGTAAACTGTTATTGATGAATCATTTCTCGTTTTAATTAGTTGTTGTTTTTTTATCTAATATTTAGCAATATAGTTTGTGAAAAAATGTATTGTTTCTACTCACACACAAATCAGAAAATATTATTACCGTAAAATCCAGCATTATTGTATCCTAGTTCAGAATTCGTTTATAAATAAATAAACTGAGTTTAAAAGTATATGACTTTGGGCGGCCTGTTCGACTTCGGCCGATGCAATTTTATTTTGTTTCGGCCCTAGATTTCTTTTGAGTGCTGTAGTCGAGCGATTGCAATGTGAAGGAAAGCGTGAAGAACATTACGCAACCGTCGCATCGGTGGTTCAGTGGTAGAATACCGCCTCGCCACGCGGGCGGCCCGGCCCGGATTCCCCAGCCGATGCAATTTTTTATTTTGTTTCGGCCCTAGATTTTTTGCAGAGTGCAGTCGAGCGATTGCAATGTGAAGGAAAGCGTGAAGAACACATGCAACCGTCGCATCGGTGGTTCAGTGGTAGAATGCTTCACCGCCACGCGGGCAAGCAGCCCGGGTTCGGATTCCCGGCCGATGCAGTTTTTATTTTGTTTCGGCCCTAGATTTCTTTGAGTGCAGTCGAGCGATTGCAATGTGAAGGAAAGCGTGAAGAACACATGCAACCGTCGCATCGGTGGTTCAGTGGTAGAATGCTCGCCTGCCACGCGGGCGGCCCGGGTTCGATTCCCGGCCGATGCAGTTTTTATTTTGTTTCTGCCCTAGATTTCTTTGAGTGCAGTCGAGCGATTGCAATGTGAAGGAAAGCGTGAAGAACACATGCAAACTGTCGCATCGGTGGTTCAGTGGTAATGCTTCGCCTGCTACGCGGGCGGCCCAGGTTCGATTCCCGGCCGATGCAGTTTTATTTTGTTTCGGCCCCAGATTTTGAGGCAGTCGAGCGATTGCAATGAAGGAAAGCGTGAAGAACACATGCAACCGTCGTATCGGTGGTTCAGTGTGGTAGAATGCTCGCTCGCCACGCGGCGGCCCGGTTCGATTCCCGGCCGGATGCAGTTTTATTTTGTTTCGCCCTAGATTTCTTTTGAGTGCAGTCGAGCCGATTGCACGAAGCGTGAAGAACACATGCAACCGTCGCATCGGTGGTTCAGTGGTAGAATGCTCGCCTGCTACGCGGGCGGCTCCGGGTTCGACTCCCGCCTTCGATGCAGTTTTTATTTTGTTTCCGGCCCCGATTTCTTTTGAGTGCAGTCGAGCGATTGCAATGTGAAGGAAAGCGTGAAGAACACATGCAACCGTCGCATCGGTGGTTCAGTGGTAGAATGCTCGCCTGCCACGCGTAAGCGGCTCCGGTTCGATTCCCGGCCGATGCAGTTTTTATTTTGTTTCGGCCCTTAGATTTCTTTTGAGTGCAGTCGAGTTGATTGCAATGTGAAGGAAAAGCGTGAAGAAATCACATGCAACCGTCGCATCGGTGGTTCAGTGGTGAATGCTCGCCTGCTACGCGGGCGGCCCGGGTTCGATTCCCGGCCGATGCAATTTTTATTTTGATTCGGCACTCAGATTTCTTTGAGTGCAGTCGAGCGATTGCAATGTGAAGGAAAGCGTGAAGAACACATGCAAACTGCCGCATCGGTGGTTCAGTGCGGTAGAAATGCTCGCTCGCTACGCGGGCGGCCCCGGTTCGATTCCGGCCGATGCAATTTTTATTTTGCCTGGCCCTAGATTTCTTTTGAGTGCAGTCGAGCGATTGCAATGTGAAGGAAAGCGTGAAGAACACACATGCAACCGTCGCATCGGTGGTTCAGTGGTAGAATGCTTCCGCCTGCCACGCGCGGGCGGCCCGCCAAGTTGATTCCCGGCCGATGCAATTTTTATTTTGTTTCGGCCCCAGGATTTTTGCAGAGTGCAGTCGAGCGATTGCAATGTGAAGGAAAGCGTGAAGAACACATGCAACCGTCGCATCGGTGGTTCAGTGGTAGAATGCTCGCCTGCCACGCGGGCGGCCTGGTTCGATTCCCGGCCGATGCGGTAATTTTTATTTTGTTTCGCCCTAGATTTCTTTTGAGTGCAGTCGAGCGATTGCAATGTGAAGGAAAGCGTGAAGAACACATGCAACCGTCGCATCGGTGGTTCAGTGGTAGAATGCTCGCCTGCCACGCGGGCGGCCCGGTTCGATTCCCGGCCGATGCAATTTTTATTTTGTTTCGGCACCAGATTTCTTTGAGTGCAGTCGAGCGATTGCAATGTGAAGGAAAGCGTGAAGAACACATGCAACCGTCGCATCGGTGGTTCAGTGGTAGAATGCTCGCCTGCCACGCGGGCGGCCCGGGTTCGATTCCCGGCCGATGCAATTTATTTTGTTTCGGCCCTAGATTTTGAGTGCAGCCGAGCGATTGCAATGAAGGAAAGCGTGAAGAACAACAATAAACCGCACGGTGGTTCAGTGGTGAATCGCTCGCCTGCCACGCGGGCGGCCTGGGTTCGATTCCCGCCGATGCAATTTTTATTTTGTTTTGGCCCCTAGATTTCTTTGAGTGCAGTCGAGCGATTGCAATGTGAAAGCGTGAAGAAATTCATGCAACCGTCGCATCGGTGGCTCAGTGCGGTAGAATGCCTCGCCTGCGCCACGCGTGGGCGGCCCGGGTTCGATTCCCGGCCGATGCAGTTTTTATTTGTTTCGGCCCTAGATTTCGTTGAGTGCAGTCGAGCGATTGCAATGTGAAGGAAAGCGTGAAGAACACATGCAACCGTCGCATCGGTGGTTCAGTGGTAGAATGCCTGCCTGCCACGCGGGCGGCCCGTTCGATTCCCGTCCGATGCAGTTTTTTTATTTTGTTTCGGCCCCAGATTTTGAGTGCAGTCGAGCGATTGCAATGTGAAGGCGCGTGAAGAACACATGCAACCGTCGCATCGGTGGTTCAGTGGTAGACGTCGCTCGCCACGCGGGCGGCCCGGGTTCGATTCCCCGGCCGATGCAATTTTTATTTTGTTTCGGCCCTAGATTTCTTTGAGTGCAGTCGAGCGATTGCAATGTGAAGGAAAGCGTGAAGAACACATGCAACCGCTCCATCGGTGGTTCAGTGGTAGAATGCTCGCCTGCCACGCGGGCGGCCCGGTTCGATTTCCGGCCGATGCAATTTTATTTTGTTTCGGCCCTAGATTTCTTTTGAGTGCAGTCGAGCTGATTGCAATGTGAAGGAAAGGGTGAAGAACACATGCAACCGTCGCATCGGTGGTTCAGTGGTAGAATGCTCGCCTGCCACGCGGCGTCTGTTCGATTCCCGGCCGATGCAATTTTTATTTTGTTTCGGCCCTTAGATTTTGAGTGCAGTCGAGCGATTGCAATGTGAAGGAAAGCGTGAAGAACACATGCAAACCGTCGCATCGGTGGTTCAGTGGTAGAATGCTCGCCTGCCACGCGGGCGGCCCGGGTTCGATTCCCGGCCGATGCAATTTTTATTTTGTTTCGGCCCTAGATTTCTTTGAGTGCAGTCGAGCGATTGCAATGTGAAGGAAAGCGTGAAGAACACATGCAACCGTCGCATCGGTGGTTCAGTGGTGAATGCCGCTCGCCAAGCTACGCGGGCGGGCCGGGCCTTTCGATCTCGGCCGATGCAATTTTATTTTGTTTCGGCCCTAGATTTCTTTGAGTGCAGTCGAGCGATTGCAATGTGAAGGAAAGCGTGAAGAACACATGCAACCGTCGCATCGGTGGTTCAGTGGTAGAATGCTCGCCTGCCACGCGGGCGGCCCGGGTTCGATTCCCGGCCGATGCAATTTTTATTTTGTTTCGGCACCAGATTTCTTTGAGTGCAGTCGAGCGATTGCAATGTGAAGGAAATTGTGAAGAACACATGCAACCGTCGCATCGGTGGTTCAGTAGAATGCCGCCTGCCACGCGGGCGGCCCGTTTCCGATTCCCGGCCGATGCAATTTTTATTTGTTTCGGCCCTAGATTTCTTTGAGTAGTCGAGCGATTGCAATGTGAAGGAAAGCGTGAAGAACACATGCAACCGTCGCATCGGTGGTTCAGTGGTAGAATGCTCGCCCGCCACGCGGGCGGCCCGGTTCGATTCCCGGCCGATGCAATTTTTATTTTGTCGGCCCTAGATTTCTTTGAGTGCAGTCGAGCGATTGCAATGTGAAGGAAAGCGTGAAGAACACATGCAACCGTCGCATCGGTGGTTCAGTGGTAGAATGCTCGCCTGCCACGCGGGCGGCCCGGGTTCGATTCCCGGCCGATGCAATTTTTTATTTTGTTTCCGGCCTCAGATTTTTTGAGTGCAGTCGAGCGATTGCAATGTGAAGGAAAGCGAAGAACACATGCAACCGTCGCATCGGTGGTTCAGTGGTAGAATGCTCGCTCGCCACGCGGGCGCGGCTCCGGGTTCGATTCCCGGCCGATGCAATTTTTATTTTGTTTCGGCCCTAGATTTCTTTGAGTGCAGTCGAGCGATTGCAATGAAGGAAAGCGTGAAGAACAACACAAACGTCGCATCGGTGGTTCAGTGAACGCTCGCCTGCCACGCGTGGGCGCGTCTGGTTCGATTCTTTGGCCGATGCAATTTTTTTGTTTCGGCCCCAGATTTCTTTGAGTGCAGTCGAGCGATTGCAATGAAGGAAAAGCGCAAAGAACACACAGCGCAACCGTCGCTTCGGTGGTTCGCGGTAGAATGCTCGCCTGCCGCGCGGGCGGCCCGTCTGACCTCCCGGCCGATGCAGTTTTTATTTTGTTTCGGCCCTAGATTTCTTGTGAGTGCAGTCGAGCGATTGCAATGTGAAGGAAAGCGTGAAGAACACATGCAACCGTCGCATCGGTGGTTCAGTGGTAGAATGCTCGCCTGCCACGCGTTCGGCCCGGGTTCGATTCCCGGCCGATGCAGTTTTATTTTGTTTCGGCCCTAGATTTCTTTTGAGTGCAGTCGAGCGATTGCAATGTGAAGGAAAGCGTGAAGAACACATGCAACCGTCGCATCGGTGGTTCAGTGGTAGAATGCTCGCCTGCCACGCGGGCGGCCCGGGTTCGATTCCCGGCCGATGCAATTTTTATTTTGTTTCGGCCCTAGATTTCTTTGAGTGCAGTCGAGCGATTGCAATGAAGGAAAGCGTGAAGAACACATGCAACCGTCGCATCGGTGGTTCAGTGGTAGAATGCTCGCTCGCCACGCGGGCGGCTCCGGGTTCGATTCCCGGCCGATGCAATTTTATTTTGTTTCGGCCCTAGATTTCCTTGAGTGCAGTCACGAGCGATTAAAATGTGAAGGGAAAGCGTGAAGAACACATGCAACCGTCGCATCGGTGGTTCAGTGGTAGAATGCTCGCTCAATACGCGGGCGGCCCGGGTCTGATTCCCGGCCGATGCAATTTTATTTTGTTTAGGCCCCAGATTTCTTTTGAGTGCAGTCGAGCGATTGCAATGTGAAGGAAAGCGTGAAGAACACATGCAAACCGTCGCATCGGTGGTTCAGTGGTAGAATGCTCGCCTGCTACGCGGGCGGCCCAAGTTCGATCTCCTTGGCCGATGCAATTTTTATTTTGTTTCGGCCTCTAGATTTCCCTTTTTGAGTGCAGTCGAGCTGATTTCGTAATGTGAAGGGAAAGCGTGAAGAACACATGCAACCGTCGTATCGGTGGTTCAGTAGAATGCTCGCCTGCCACGCGGGCGGCCCGGGTTCGATTCCCGGCCGATGCAATTTTTATTTTGTTTCGGCCCTAGATTTCTTTGAGTGCAGTCGAGCGATTGCAATGTGAAGGAAAGCGTGAAGAACACATGCAAACCGTCGCATCGGTGGTTCAGTGGTAGAATGCTCGTTCGCCACGCGGGCGGCTCCAAGTCTGATTCCCGCCGATGCAATTTTATTTTGTTTCGCCCTAGATTTCTTTTGAGTGCAGTCGAGCGATTGCAATGTGAAGGAAAGCGTGAAGAACACATGCCCGTCGCATCGGTGGTTCAGCGGTAGAATGCTCGCCTGCCACGCGGGCGCTCCGGGTTCGATTCCCGGCCGATGCAATTTTTATTTTGTTTCGCCCTAGATTTCTTTGAGGGCAGTCGAGCGATTGCAATGTGAAGGAAAGCGTGAAGAACAACACAACCGTCGTGCATCGATGGTTCAGTGGTAGAATGCTCGCTCGCCACGCGGGCGTCTGGTTCGATTCCCGGCCGATGCAGTTTTTTATTTTGTTTCGGGCCCCAGATTTCTTTGAGTGCAGCCGGAGTTTACTGGTACGTGAAGGAAAGCGTGAAGAACACATGCACCGTCGTATCGGTGGCTCAGCGGTAAATGCTCGCCTCGCCACGCGGGCGGCCCTGGGTTCGATTCCCGTCAGATGCAGTTTTTATTTTAGTTTCGGCCCTCAGATTTCTTTGAGTGCAGTCGAGCGATTGCAATGTGAAGAAAGCGTGAAGAACACATGCAACCGCCGCATCGGTGGTTCAGTGGTAGAATGCCTGCCTGCCACGCGGGCGGCCCGTTCCGGATTCCCGGCCGATGCAGTTTTTATTTTGTTTCGGCCCCAGGATTTCTTTTTGAGTAGCCGAGCGATTGCAATGTGAAGGAAAGCGTGAAGAACACATGCAACCGTCGCATCGGTGGTTCAGTGGTAGAATGCTCGCCTGCCACGCGGGCGGCCCGGGTTCGATTCCCGGCCGATGCAATTTTATTTTGTTTCGGCCCTAGATTTCTTTGAGGCAGTCGAGCTGATTGCACGTGAAGAAAGCGTGAAGAACACATGCAACCGTCGCATCGGTGGTTCAGTGGTAGAATGCTCGCCTGGCTACGCGGGCGGGGCCTCGGGTTCGATCCCGCCGATGCAATTTCGGCTTTGCTTCGGCCCTAGATTTTGAGTGCAGTCGAGCGATTGAAATGTGAAGCGTGAAGTTGTTCACATGCAAACGCCGCCCGGTGGTTCAGTGGTAGAATGCCTCGCCTGCCACGCGGGCGGCCTGGTTCCTGATTCCCGCCGGATGCAATTTCTTTACTTGCCGGGCCCTAGATTTCTTTTGAGTGCAGTCGAGCTGATTGCAATGTGAAGGAAAGCGTGAAGAAATCACATGCAACCGTCGCATCGGTGGCTTTAGTGGTAGAATGCTCGCCTGCTACGCGGGCGGCCCGTTCGATTCCCGGCCGATGCAATTTTTATTTCCCTTTTGTTCGGCCCTCTAGGATTTCCTTTTGGAGTGCAGTCGAGCGATTGCAATGTGAAGGAAAGCGTGAAGAACACATGCAACCGTCGCATCGGTGGTTCAGTGGTAGAATGCTCGCTCGCCACGCGGGCGGGCCGGGCCCGACTCCCGGCTGATGCAATTTAATTTTGTTTCGGCCCTAGATTTCTTTTGAGTGCAGTCGAGCTGATTGCAATGCAGCGAAAGCGTGAAGAACACATGCAACCGTCGCATCGGCGGTTCAGTGGTAGAATGCTCGCCTGCCACGCGGGCGGCCCGTTCGATTCCCCGGCCGATGCAATTTTTATTTTGTTTCTGGCCCTAGATTTCTTTGAGTGCAGTCGAGCGGATTGCAATGTGAAGGAAAGCGTGAAGAACACATGCAACCGTCGCATCGGTGGTTCAGTGGTAGAATGCTCGCCTGCTACGCGGCGGCTCCCGCTGGTTCGATTCCCCGGCCGATGCAATTTTTATTTTGTTTCGGCCCTAGATTTCTTTGAGGCAGTCGAGCGATTGCAATGTAAAGGAAAGCGAAGAACACATGCAACCGTCGCGTCGGTTCAGTGCGCGCGGTAGAATGCTCGCCAGCCACGCGGGCGGCCCGGTTCGATTCCCGCCGATGCAATTTTTTATTTTGTTTCGGCCCCAGATTTCTTTGAGTGCAGTCGAGCGTGATTGCAATGTGAAGGAAAGCGTGAAGAACACATGCAACCGTCGCATCGGTTCAGTGGTAGAATGCTCGCTCAGCTACCGGGCGGCCCGGGTTCGATTCCCGGCCGATGCAATTTTTATTTTGTTTCGGCCCTGATTTCGAGTGCAGTCGAGCGATTGCAACGTGAAGGAAAGCGTGAAGAACACATGCAAATCGTCGCATCGGTGGTTCAGTGGTGAATGCTCGCCTGCCACGCGGGCGGCCCGCTCGATTCCCTGCCGATGCAAATTTTATTTTATTTCGGCCCCAGATTTGAGTGCAGTCGAGCGACGCAATGTGAAGGAAAAGCGAGAACACATGCAACCGTCGCATCGTGGTGGTTGGTGGTAGAATGTCAGCCTCGTTACGCGGAAGTGCTCCGGGTTCGATTTCCGGCCGATGCAATTTTATTTTGTTTCGGCACTAGATTTCTTTTTGAGTGCAGTCGAGCGATTGCAATGTGAAGGAAATTGTGAAGAACACATGCAACCGTCGCATCGGTGTCGGTGAATGCCGCCTGACACGCGGGCGGCCCGGTTCGATTCCCGGCCGATGGAATTTTTATTTTGTTTCGGCACTAGATTTGTTTGAGTGCAATGAGCGATTGCAATGTGAAGGAAAAGCGTGTGAAGAACACAAGCAACCGTCGCATCGGTGGTTCGGTGGTAGAATGCTCGCTCGTTACGCGGGCGGGCCCGGGTTCGATTCCCGGCCGATGCAATTTTTATTTTGTTTCGGCACTAGATTTCTTTGAGTGCAGTCGAGCGATTGCAATGTGAAGCGAAAGGGGAAGAACACGTGCAACCGTCGCATCTGTGGTTCGGTGGTAGAATGCTCGCCTGCCACGCGGGGGGGCCGGGTTCGATTCCCGGCCGATGCATTTTTATTTTGTTTCGGCACTAGATTTCTTTGAGTGCAGTCGAGCGATTAAAATGTGAAGGAAAGCGTGAAGAACACATGCAACCGTCGCATCGGTGGTTCGGTGGTAGAATGCTCGCCTGCCACGCGGGCGGGCCGGTTGATTCCCCGGCCGATGCAATTTTATTTTGTTTCGGCACTAGATTTCTTTGAGTGCAGTCGAGCGACGGTAATGTGAAGGGTGCGAAGAACACATGCAACCGTCGCATCGGTGGTTCGGTGGTAGAATGCTCGCCTGCCTTTTGCGGCGGCTGGCCCGGATTCCCGGCCGATGCAATTTTATTTTTGAGCCTCTGGCATCTGATTTCTTTGAGTGCAGTCGAGCGATTGTAATGTGAAGGAAAGCGTGAAGAACACATGCAACCGTCGCAGACGGGTGGTTTGGTGGTAGAATGCTCGCTCGTTACGCTGGCGGCCTGATTCCCGGCCGATGGCAATTTTTATTTTGTTTCGGCACTAGATTTCTTTGAGCGCAGTCGAGCGATTGCAATGTGAAGGGAAAGCGTGAAGAACACACGCAACCGTCGCATCGGTGGTTCGGTAGAATGCCTGCCTGTGCCACGCGGGCGGCCCGGTTTCGATTCCCGGCCGATGCAATTTTATTTTGTTTCGGCACTAGATTTCTTTTGAGTGCAGTCGAGCGATTGCAATGTGAAGGAAAGCGTGAAGAACACATGCAACCGTCGCATCGGTGGTTCGGTGGTAGAATGCTCGCCTGCCACGCGGCGAATTCGGCTCCGATTCCCGGCCGATGCAATTTTTATTTTGTTTCCGGCACTAGATTTTTTGAGTGCAGTCGAGCGACTGCAATGTAGCGAAAGCGTGAAGTACACATGCAAACCGTCGCATCGGTGGTTCGGTGGTAGAATGCACGCGGGCGACCTGGGTTCGATTCCCGGCCGATGTACTTTTTATTTTGTTTCGGCACCAGATTTCTTTGAGTGCAGTCGAGCGATTGCAATGTGAAGGAAAGCGTGAAGAACACATGCAACCGTCGCATCGGTGGTTCGGTGGTAGAATGCTCGCCTTCCACGCGGGCGTGGCCGGGTTCGATTCCCGGCCGATGCAATTTTTATTTTGTTTCGGCACCAGATTTCTTTGAGTGCAGTCGAGCGATTGCAATGTGAAGGAAAAGCGTGAAGAACACATGCAACGTCGCATCGGTGGTTCGGTGGTAGAATGCTCGCCTGCCACGCGGCGGCCCGGGTTCGATTCCCGGCCGATGCAATTTTTATTTTGTTTCGGCACTAGATTTCTTTGAGTGCAGTCGAGCGATTGCAATGAAGGAAAGCGTGAAAGCAGCCACATGCAACCGTCGCATCGGTGGTTCGGTGTGGTAGAATGCTCGCCTGCCACGCGCGGGCGGCTCCCGGGTTCGATTCCCGCCGATGCAATTTTATTTTGTTTCGGCACTAGATTTTTGAGTGCAGTCGAGCGATTGCAATGTGAAGGAAAGCGTGAAGAACACATGCAACCGTCGCATCGGTGGTTCGGTGGTAGAATGCTTCCGCTCGCCACGCGGGCGGCCCGGGTTCGATTCCCCGGCCGATGCAATTTTTATTTTGTTTCGGCACCTTAGATTTTGAGTGCAGTCACGAGCGATTTCAATGTGAAGGAAAAGCGTGAAGAACACATGCAAACTCGTCGCATCGGTGGTTCGGTGGTAGATTGCCTCGCCCACGCGGCGGCCCGGGGTTCGATTCCCGGCCGATGCAATTTTTATTTTGTTTCGGCACTAGATTTCTTTGAGTGCAGTCGAGCGATTGTACGTGAAGGAAAGCGTGAAGAACGCATGCAACCGTCGCATCGGTGGTTCGGTGGTAGAATGCTCGCCTCGGCACGCGGGCGGCCCGGGTTCGATTCCCGGCCGGAGTACTTTTATTTTGTTTCGCACTAGGATTTCTTTGAGTGCAGTTGAGCGATTGCAATGTGAAGGAAAGCGTGAAGAACGTACGCAAACCGTCGCATCGGTGGTTCGGTGGTAGAATGCTCGCTCGCCACGCGGGCGGCCTGTTTCCGATTCCCGCCGATGCAATTTTTATTTTGTTTCGGCCCTAGATTTCTTTTGAGTGCAGTCGAGCGACGTAATGTGAAGGAAAGCGAAGAACGCGTGCAACCGTCGCATCGGTGGTTCGGTGGTAGAATGCTCGCCTGACACGCGGGCGGCCCGGGTTCGATTCCCGGCCGATGCAATTTTTATTTTGTTTCGGCACTAGATTTCTTTTGGAGCGCAAATTTGCCGATTGCAATGTAAAGGAAAGCGTGAAGAACACGTGCAACCGTCGCTTCGGTGGTTCAGTGCGGTAGAATGCTCGCCTGCCGCCGCGGGCGGCCTGGTTCGATTCCCGGCCGATGCAATTTTTTATTTTGTTTCGGCGCTAGATTTCTTGAGTGCAGTCGAGCGATTGCAATGTGAAGGAAAGCGTGAAGAACACGTGCAACCGTCGCATCGGTGGTTCAGTGGTAGAATGCTCGCTCGCTGCTGGGCGGCCCGCTCCGGATTCCCGGACGATGCAATTTTTATTTTGTTTCGGCACTAGATTTCTTTGGCGCAGTCGAGCGATTGTACGTGAAGGAAAGCGTGAAGAACACATGCAACCGTCGCATCGGTGGTTCAGTGGTAGAATGCTCGCCTGCCACGCGGGCGGCCCGTCTGACCGACGATGCAATTTTTATTTTGTTTCGGCCTCTAGATTTCTTTGAGTGCAGTCGAGCGATTGCAATGTGAAGGAAAGCGTGAAGAACATTGATGCAACCGTCGTATCGGTGGTTCAGTGGTAGAATGCTCGCCTGCCGGGCGCGCTCCGGGTTCGATTCCCGGCCGATGCAATTTTTATTTGTTTCGGCACTGATTTCTTTGAGTGCAGTCGAGCGATTACAATGTGAAGGAAAGCGTAAAGAACACGTGCAACCGTCGCATCGGTGGTTCGGTGGTAGAATGCCCGCTCGTTCACGCGGGCGGCTCCGGGTCTGATTCCCGGCCGATGCAATTTATTTTGTTTCGGCACTAGATTTCTTTTGAGGCAGTCGAGCGATTGCAATGTGAAGGAGCGTGGAGAACACGTGCAACCGTCGCATCGGTGGTTCGGTGGTAGAATGCTCGCCTGCCACGCGGGCGGCCCGGGTTCGATTCCCGGCCGATGCAATTTTTATTTTGTTTCGGCACTAGAGTGCAGTCGAGCGATTGCAATGTGAAGGAAAGCGTGAAGCAACACGTGCAACCGTCGCATCGGTGGTTCAGTGGTAGAATGCTCGCCTCGTTACGCGGCGGCTCCGTTCGATTCCCGGCCGATGCAATTTTATTTTGTTTCGGCACTAGATTTCTTTGAGTGCAGTCGAGCGATTGCAATGTGAAGGAAAGCGTGAAGAACACACGCAACCGTCGCATCGGTGGTTCCGGTGGTAGAATGCAACGCGGGCTGGGTTCGATTCCCGGCCGATGCATTTTTATTTTGTTTCGGCACTAGATTTCTTTGAGTGCAGTCGAGCGATTGCAATGTGAAGGAAAGCGTGAAGAACACGTGCAACCGTCGCAATCGGTGGTTCGGTGGTGGTGAATGCTCGCCTGCCACGCGGGCGCTCCGGGCTCCGGATTCCCCGGCCGATGCAATTTTATTTTTGTTTCCGGCACCTAGATTTTTGAGTGCAGTCGAGCCGGATTGCAAATGTGTGAAGGAAAGCGTGTAGGGGCTAAAACACATGCAACCGCCGCATCGGTGGTTCGGTATAGAATGCCTGCTCGCCACGCGGGCGGCCCGGGTTCGGATTCGCGCCGAGTACTTTTTATATTGTTTCGCACTAGATTTCTTTGAGTGCAGTCGAGCGATTGCAATGTGAAGGAAAGCGTGAAGAATATATTATATTACTATATTGAAGAATATATATATATATTACTTTGTAAGGACTCTCTCGATTTTTAAAATTATTTGATTTTTTATTCTGTGTATACAGGTTATTGGTTGGGATAAAGTTTCCTGTGTATATATATACAGGGTGTCCAGCCTTAAAATGACCCAATAGCTAATTCCCGAACCGTTCGGCTTAGACTTGCACTTCCAATTTGAAAAAATGTTTTAAAAAAGCGTAAAGAATGTTTTATTTCTGTTTTTCACAAAACCAAAACCCATTTTGAAAAAAAAAATTTTTAAAAATTCACTTTTTATGCGGTCCCCAAGTCCTATCACTTATATATATTTAGGAAAAGATGCAGTACACAAAAAAGTAAACACAAAAAGTTTCATTTTATTACGATAAAACTGGCTTGGCACTATGTGGGACTTTTGAATATGACACATTTCATGCATTTGTTAAGTGATTTTCAAGAAGGTAATTAGGTGCCGTCTCCAAAGTGAAATTAATTGAAACTCTACAGGAAACTTTCGCTCCTACATGTGTCACTCTTATTTAAATCGTTTTAAATTTAAAGCATTATTACAATAATTGAGTGCTTAAGAAATAAAAATTTATTATGCATACACATGTAACATGTAAGAGTACATGGAGCAAGCTATGCAAAACATTTCAGTGCTAAAAGTTCCAAAAATAGGTTTATTTGCTGCGGGTACTCGATCATGGCGAACATTAAAAATCTGTTGTGTGGTCAAGTTTCTGCAATTGTATTACAGTCATATTCTAATATTACGAATTCTAGTACGGAGAACGAGATGCATATAAATGAAGAATACTGGGAAATGGTACTGTTGTTTGGGTAGTGACCGAAATAAGAGAGGCGGCAAGACTTTTGCCATTACATTTCCCAGTCGAAGACATCCATCTATTGTACAATTGACAAGTGCTGCTTATTGCTTGTATAAAACTGGGAGTTGTCATAAACGTATTCCCCTATCTCGTGCCACACCTTCAAAGTGACAATTCACTGAGGATAAACAGATATGCCCCGGCTCATGGGATATGCCTGGCCTTTGTTCGTACTCAAAATCGACGGTGCTGAACATATTACATACGTAATGGTACATATCCTTATCGTCCAAAGTCCTGGCGCAGGAACTAATGCCCGAGACCAGGAACGTCGTTTTGATTTTTGCAATTTTCAGGTTAAACACACTCCGATGAAAATCCAGAATTTTGAATGAAGTTTTGTGGTCGGATGAATGCCAGTTCTCGAGGCAAGGCACTATTAATACACAGAATAGGCATTATTGGTCCCTCCAAAACCCACATCTAATACGACCGAATCGCCACCAAGTCGGTTGGTGAATGTGTGGTGCGGAATATGGAAGAGCACCTTAATTGGCCCAATATATTTTGATGGACCTTTAACATCACAATCATACACGGAAATTTTATCTGGGACGTTAGCCGATTTTTTAGAAGATGAAGTTTCCTTACGGGATTTGTTACGCATGTGGTACCAGCATAATGGTGCTCCCGCACCCAAATCTGCGCAACCATGTACATTTTTGGCGGAGACATTTGACACTTGAATAATCGACTACGAAGGTCAAGAGGTTGCAGAAGCTACAGGCGAAGTTTCTGACGCGGGTTTGGTACTGCATTTCTGCGGAAGGCAGTCATTTTGAACATTATTTTAATTTGGTCATTCTGATATAATAAAGCCCATGATTCATGATTGGAGTATCACTCCACATTATGCTATAATTTGAACGGCAAATCATGTATTCTTTTGCTGCTACTTGTTTAAACAAGCTGTTCAAATCTTTTCGGTACAAGTTCTATTTCTTTAATTTAACATTTATTGTTTGTCATATAGCAATACAAATTATCAATCTATGAGGTTTACTACGATGTTTTAATATTACTATGATGTTTTCTTTTGATCTTTTTATAGATAGTGAATTACTGTTCTCTAAACTCAATATGTATTCGACCCCCTTTTCTGAGCAATTCAGATGCTTCAACTTTATGTAGGCATAACTCGGTCAGTTTTATCGTAATAAAATTAAACTTTTTGTGTTTTCTTTTGTTTTTGTGTACTACATCTTTTCCTAAATATAATTGATAGGACCTGGGGACCGTATATGTACCAATTTTGTAATTTTTTGTAAATGGGGTTTTTTGGTCTGAAAAAGCACGTAAAACATTCTTTACCTTTTAAAAACATTTTCAAATTGAAGTGCATGTCTAAGCCGAACGGTTCGGGAATTAGCTATTGTCACTTTAAGGCTGGACACCCTGTATATTTATATATGACTTGTGGTTGTGTTCACATGGGGACCAAACTGATGGATGTATAATGTGATAATCGTCTTCGTAATATTTCTTTTTGAGAGATAACGTTCTTTCATCTTTCATTCAGGACACGTACTTTATTCTCACACACAATCCTTACATGTGTCAATGAATAAAATAATTAAAATACAAATAAATATTTTAAATGAATGTTTTTTAATTGTTTTACCCTGAATCCTCACGAAGTTCGAATATCTTTCCCATGAATTTAGAGTGTAGAATAACACATCACTGTATTGGTATAAGGTATTGTATCTTTTTCTATAGTACGTGTCATATTAAGAAAACAATATTTGGCGGAAACAATAAGATTTCTTATTTATTTTAATCTTGAGTCTCATCGCTTTGCTCTTAAGGTTGCAGAGGTATGTAATTGATAAGCACTTGCATTACGGAAATTCCATTCCAAATACTTCAATTTGTGTTGGAAACAACGGAAATTTTTTCTTTTCAACTAATTTACCCTAGTTCTGTTTTGGTTTGGTTGTATAAACATCTAAAATCGGGGTTGGCAGCCTAAGGCACGCATGCCACATTTGGCACCTGGTACAATTCTCAGTGGCACTATCCACTACTCTACAAATTTGTCAATTTTTGAATAAATGAAAGTTGATAAATTTGTGATGGACCTTATTTAACAAACATTTTCAGAATTACAGGAAGTTTACGGAATTACGATAAAATATGAAAGATAAATTTACAACTTTTTTGTAAATTATTGAATGTCATCATTGTTGAGAGATTTTAATTTGTTTGAAGAGAGAAAGTGGTTTGTACTCTGCTTTCCGCTTTTTTGGATCTACATATCTAAGTAAAAAATTTTTCCGCATATGAAAAATATTTCGAGTCCACAAAGAAATTGTTTAACAATTAAAGGCTCAGAAATGAGTTAAAATAAAAAGCCCGAATTATATCTGGGATTTTCCGATATGAAAATAGAGTGGTGTGGGGGCACTAATTTCCCAAAAAAATTTTATTTATCTTTTTTTTTTAACTAAAATTTAAAAAAGAAGTACATGTATTTTTTTTTTATTTAAATAAATATTTTTAAAAAAATTTCAAAATGAAATATATTTGTTTTTTTTTTTTGGAAAGAAATATTATTTTTTATGTTGTTTTTTTTTTATTTTAATAAATATCTTTAAAAGTTACAAAATTAATGTATAATAAATGTAAATCATATTATTCACCTCTTTTCTCTAATTCTGCATGCATTATTGTGGGAATCGAGTTGTTTAAAAAAATGTTTTTGTTTGTGGCACCTGAATTTTTGGGTAGATTGGTTTGGCACGGCACAGCTAAAAGGTTGCCAACCCGTGGATCTAGAAAATACCGATTTTTAAATTTTTTTAAAAATTATATTAATTGCGGTTTAATAATTTTGTGTAAACTGTTATTGATGAATCTTTTCTTTTAATTAGTTGTTGTTTTTATCTAATATTTAGCAATATAGTTTTAAAAAAATGTATTGTTTCTACCCAACTTGAAAATTTTAAACCGTAAAATCCAGCATTATTGTATCCTAGTTCAGAATTCGTTTATAAATAAATAAACTGAGTTTAAAAGTATATGACTTGGCAACGAATGTTTTTCAATTAAGCAAAGCATTTATCAAGCTATTTACATGGATGCATAAAAAAATGTAAGGGCTGCGGCAGCCCAGTGGTCTAGGTATCGGATCATGGAAGGCATGTCATGAGTTCGAGTCCAGTACCACTATAGACCCCAGTGTGGGGCAGCGATCACGTTAAATCTGTCGAACTGAAACTCCTCCCGTTGGGTGGTAGTTAGGGGGGGGTGTCAGCTCGGGGGGTCGTCCACGTCACTTGACCATGGTTCAAAATTGGGTCCGTCGCCAAAAAACCCCCCTGTAGCTGAACAGTGGGTTTTTACTCACCATAAAAAAAGTATTTTCCCCCGCTCAAAGCAGTTTGAACGCATCGAGAGGAATTCCCTCTTTTCCTTTTCGGAGTGTTTTCCCTCCCGCGTTGCCACAGGTGAGAAGAGAAACCCCGGCGTTTTTTCCGTTTTGGTCAAACACTCGCCCCCCCATTCCCCTATATAAGCGCACTTTCACAAAAAAAAAGATCTGAACAGGTGCAAGTTATATTCCAGGTATAAAAATAAGAGTCTCAAAAATAAAAAAAAATATAGTTTAAAAAAACTAAAAAACGCGCTTTTATAGTTAATCGAACTAAAAAGCAAAAAAAATTTTAAAAATAAGAAAAAAAAACTAACGGAAAAAAATGTCATTTTGGTAAAAAGGGGGGTGCTTTGTACTACATTTTTACACTAACTCTGCATTTCGGAATAGAACTAGTAAGAAATTATAATGATTGATATCAAGCACCCCACATTTACCACAACGACATTAATTTTCTCTTTAATCATTTTATTCTTATAATATGAATTATTTTTCATTTTTTTTAGTTCAATCTACAATAAAAGCGCATTTTTTCTTAAAGTTTTTAATCTTAAATGCGTCATTTTTTAGAATCTGGAATACCCATTGGCATCCTATCAGTGCGGGCAATACGGCCTGGTTTGCAAAATTGGGGGGCCCAAAAGGGGAACTGGAAACAAGGAAATAAAAACCCGGAG
>BMAV01027871.1:0-106002 GCA_019973955.1 Trichonephila inaurata madagascariensis | reverse complement strand
TGGTCCCTTTAATTTTTTTTAAATTTTCTGAAAACCAAACCAGCTGAAAACTTTGCATAGTCAAAATACACTTTTATATTTTAAAGATAAAAAATTCTTCAGTAAATTTTCCGTCCACATTTGTCGGTCTGGAAAAAAATATGCTTTTTTTTACGACACTAATTTGTCTCTTTTTTTTATCTGTCACGTTTTGTCTTGAATCAGAATTATTAGAGATTTTAAAGAAGATTACGTCTATTAGCTTAAAAATATACCATAAGAAAAAACGTATTTACTTTTTTTATATAAGGACACAGCATTAAACATTTTTTTACTACTTTGATAACAATTTTTTAGGACTAAATTAAACAATTTACCCTCTTCATTTGATGATTTTCGGATAGATAAGGTCCTTCTATTATCAGCATTAAGACATGATTTTTATTAGGTAATTAAATAACATTTTATGAGTATACAGTTATGTACAGTAAAACTTTTTGCATATTTATATAATAATTTTCATATGTTTGTGAAATATCAGAAAAAAAAAAAGATTCATGAAAGATAAAACATATTTATTCATTTTTGATAAGACTAAAAAATCCTTTTTTTTAATCTACTCATTGAAGTAAAATTAAGATTATGTTTAACAAAAAACGTGAAATACTACCCAATTATAATCTTACTGATAATTTTCAGTGTAGGATAATTAATATAGGAGAGAAGTTAAGAATAGATTTCAGGCATTGGATATAATTTTTTTCATTTATTTCATTACCGTAAAATCCGGCGTACAACGTGCAACTTTTAACATAAAAAATAAGGCCGAAATTTACGGGTGTGCGTTATACACCGGGTATAAAAATGATAGCTTTAAAAATAAAAAAAAAGAGATGACCATAAAAAAAAGTAGACTTAGACATAGATCGAAATTCTGTTTATTTAATAGAAATGATTCACACACACCTTATGAACTTAAAGATTTGTAGTTCTTGAAATATATATATATATTCAAAAGCCTAGGATAATACTCCAAATAAATTCTCCAATTTCATTACTTAGAACATCTTCCTCCCAGAGAAAAAGAAAGAGTGCCCACAAAGCCATGTTGAATTTGAACAAAAAAATAGGGAGACTTGGATTTTTTTTCCCGTTTTCCTTACAACCCAGCACTTAACGTTGATCCTTGCTTTAAAAATCAACATACGCAGAGACAAAAAATTTTTAAGTGAATCTTTTTTTTTCTTGGGGGTGAAAGAAATTGCCCAGTTTTTCGTAACAATAGAAAAAACGAACGAAATGTCTTTTCCCCCCCGAGTCATCCCATGGTGACAGGATAGGGGTGGGTGGGGGGAGGGGCTCCAGTGACACGTCCCGTGAAAAAATTGGATGATTGCCCGCCCTCCGATTACTCAACGCCCACCTTCCCAAAGGGAAATCCTTTTTTCCCCCGCCCGGAACATGTATGCATTACGGTATAGGCAAAATAGTTCTGGCAGTAAAAGTGCGCCTTTTTGAAATTATTTCCTTAGATTTTTGTCTACATGGCTATGTGTTCGGCGTCTAATTTGTTTTTTTTAATTTTCATTTGCGTTGAAGTATTATTAGTTCTAGTCAGAATGCCTAAATCAAATGTACAAGAGGAAAAGATTTTCTGAAAGAAAAATAAAGAAAAACACACAAGCCCAGTCAAAAAAAAAACCCCAGAATAGTGCAAATTCATCAAGTGTTTGCCAAATCGCCATAAAAAGTACATGAGAGAATACCGACCCCAAAAAAAAAATTTAAAAAATACTCTTAATCATTTTAAAAGGGATGGCAATGCTAATGACGCACAGATTAATACGAATGTGAACCCCTTGTGTCAGTAACTCATACCCCCTCAACAAGTCTGTGCGCGTTAGAACTGATATGAAAATCAATAATAAATTCTATCTTATGTTACAAAGACTATGATTCCCATAAAATGCTCACAAAGTTTTTAAAAAGCGATTAATTGATAATCCTCACGGCCCGAGCATTCAATTTATGATAGATTATGGTTTTTGAATGTTTGAGAACATGTTGCGAGTACAAAATATTTTTTTAACATATTTTACCGGGAATTAATTTAGAAACACATTAAAAAACGTACAATTGCCGACAAAGTTTAAATAGGGAAAAATATACCAAATTTATCAAAAAATAATGGATCCTAGAAATTCCCGCACATCCACTTTAATTTGGTACAAAAAAAACTCATTTCGCTACGAATACCTTTCATCAAATTAGGTGATTGAGACAAGTACACGGTCGTTTGGATTTTGGGGGAAATAATCAATGTTCAAACGTCAAAAAGTTTCACTTCTATCGCTTGGCGTTCCACGCACCATTTTTTTAATCTTTAGAATACTTTCATATATATATAATTATATGTAATAATCTAATCTTCTAAATTTAAGAATAAAAGCGGATAATTACAATATGTTTTTGCACTACATAAATTTTTCTTTCATCCTTTCTAGTAGTTACTAATTAAAATCAATCTAAATATTTCAATCAAATCAGATAAAATTGTAAATCAGATCAGATATGTAATCAATCTAAAATTGTAGCACATACTACGAGATATATCGTAGCTGGAAGTGTTTTAGCACACACTCTTACCACGAGATATCTCGTAGCTGGAAGTTTTGGCATACACGCTTAGTACGAGATATCTCGCAGCTGGAAGTTTTAGCATACACGCTTACTACGAGATATCTCTTACATGGCGGTGAATGGGTTAAAAAGGTGTGCTTAGAAAGTATCATATTTTATAGCAAAAATATAAAAAATGGATTGGAATATTACACTTCTTAAGTACACACATTGTTAAATAGACCGATATGATGAATAGTAAAGTAAGGTTTTCAAAAAATCCTTTTAAAAAATAAAAAAAACATACATTTTGACATAAATTATACTGAATCTGGAGAAATAATTGATTTAATTGGATATTATGTTCGTAGTTTTAATGTCTTTTCATTATGTATGCAGGGGCGTATTATTTAAAGCGATGTAACTCTGTAAGAATTATATACATAAATCAATGAAGTAGGCTTGTTCTATTTGCTTACCACTCCGTTCCAGCCCTTGGGCAATCTGTTTATGCAAGATCTACTATACAGTAGTATTCTTCTCTACATTTTTAAATTACTGTAACATTTGCATATAATTCCTTGTCACAATATTTGGTTGAAAGGTACATTTATCCCCTATCACAAGGATCTTTTGGCTATTTAAATTTTTTGAAGTCAACACTTTCCCAAAAAATTATGTATATGACTTCTATTCTCTTTTTATTTTTAAAGTCGGCAGACAATAATAAAATTAGAAATTTCGTCATCATCATTTTAAATATAATTGACATGCAGAACAAGTTCTACTTTTTCTTTACTTATCTGCTCAGTAGTTTTGGAAAATCAATATATATAATCACATTGATTTATTAAATCTGACTTAGTATCATTGGTTAGTCGTAGAATATTCACACCAATTCATTTCAGACATCATAAAGTATTCATAACAGTGTTATCATTGTAAACATTCATCTTTGAATGGTATCATGCTGGGGTACATCATGGTCAAGTTTGTAAAGAATGACCAGTGGAGCATGGGAAAGATATAATCTTTTATTTTACTTGTGTGATATTCAAGGTAAATGTTATGCCTTACGTGTCTCACACGCATTTCATACTTTAGAATTTAATAGTATTTATAAGACCTTACAGAAGTCATCTCTTATTATCTACCAATATAACGTGTCTGATTTATTAAATTTAAGAGTCTTATAATTCATTTTTTCTTATTGAAGGTTAATTAAGGGGATTATTTTGGTGCTTTGAAATTAATTCAATTGTATGCCTTATTTAAGATATTTCTACTACATTATAATTATACTTATATTGAATTTTAAAACCACATCCTATTTTTCTATGGAGCAAAAAATAAATACTAACAATAGGAACATCTCCGACTAGTAGAAATATATGAAATGTTGAATCAAAATTTCCGAAGAAAATATTATTTTGATAATATTATTTGGATATTTATCGTAAGAACACCACACAGAGGAATACTGTTTCAAAAATAAACCACATGATATTAAAATGATCTTTTTAAAATGAAGTGATTGCGAAAAATAACAATTTTTTTTTATTTATTTATACTTGGAATTGATGTAAAAAATAGCAATTTATTAAGTAGTGTAAGGAAACACGATAAGCTAAAATAATTATCATTTTACCTTTTTTTTTTACAAATTTTAGATTAATAATTAGCGTTAATGAGTGTTTGAAGGGGATTGCAAATTGATTTATTCTCCCCTCCACAAATATTTATTGAACTAAATTTATCATGCTAACTTTGATCATTTTAAAATTTGGTTTTAAAGGTCACTAAAATCTTAATAAATCAAATAATTTTAAGCTAAATAATAAATATTTGGTAAAGATATATCCCCAGAATATATTTTTCCTAATATTTTATAAAAAAAGAAATCATCAAAGAAAATATAAAAATTCCAGAAGCCAACTGCTCATTTCTAATCTAACACCCGTAAACTTAAGCCTTATTTGCTTAAGACGTGGCTTTATATCCGATCATTGTCAACAGTATATTGTGTTTTCTGGTGCTATAGAATCAAATCTACTCTATTTCAAATTTGCATTTGTTAATAAACTATTATTAACAGTTTAATGCGTCATGGTAGCGGAGTATTCAATGATGGATTCAGGGTTAGTCCTAGACCAGGGATAGCGAACCTATGTCACGAGTGCACGTGACACAATGTTTTGTGCACGCCACCAATAAAAAAAGTTTGCATTTTAGTTCAAAATAACAAAGTTTACTATGAAGTATTACGAAAAATGCGAGTGATCTGTCATGGTACGCCAGGCGGTGGGGAGCACACTCATTTGTTGTCTTACAATCGTAACATAAGTTATTTGTCATCTTAATTTTTCTACAACAAAAGTCGCACTAATGTTACTCTAATTTGAATAATGCGTGCAACTAAAACATTTACAACAATACAGTGCAAAATGTATTTTTACGTAGTAAATAAAGAGTTTTGAGATATTAGTGTTTAGTTTTATCATTTTCCCAATGATCACAAATCAAAATTATTTGGCGGCACGTCTATACCATTGCAACATCTCTGTCCTAGACCATCACCAACGATCTACTGTGCTTTTTACTGTAGCACTAATAAAAGATAATCTATGCTATTTGGATTCTGAAAGGAATCACAGAGCATTAGAATGCTGTATCATTCTAGTACAAAGAGTTGGTTGCCTTATATTCCGGCGTATAACCTGCACCTGTACCTTCAAACTGCATTAAGGTATCCGACTACGTTCGGAACCGTGATTTTAAAAAGGCGCATAAATGGATAATTTTCATGATATTTAGTGTCACTTAGATTAGAATACATGTATAAAATCATTTTAAGGACATTTTGACAAAAAATTATTTAAACACAATATTTCGGCAAAAAATTAACTTAGAGTAGCTTTTTTTCAAAATGTTCTCCTTTTGTGAAAAATGCTTGTATTATAATAATATTTTACCTGTATATAGTAGCTCAGACCTCTTTACAGAGGCTCAACTACGATTTTTGAAAAATTCACATTATTTTCAGAATTACAACCCATTGAAATAATTATCGGCGTTTTTTTATTAAAATTTCTCCCCTCTGTTGTGTCGTAAAACATAGATAAACCCACTTCTAAGTTATGTATTTAAAAACTTCTAGTTGAGCCTCTATACAGAGGTCTGAGCTATATACAGACAAAATATTATTATAACAGAAGCATTTTTTACAAAAGGAGAATATTTTGAAAATGGGTTATTCTATGTTCATTTTTTGTCAAAATATTGTACTTAAATAATTTTTTATTGTAATACTATTCTTAAAACAATTTTTTATACATTTTCTAACCTAAGTGACACTAAATATCATAAATATTATCCATTTACACGCTTTTGCAAAATCACTGTTCCGAACGTAGTCGGACACCTTAAGTTTTTAGGTGTATTCGCCTTATAAAGCGCTACTTTTCAATTGGGTTTATGAGGAAACCACACAGAAATGTACTTGCGGAATGCTCTTTTCTTTTAACAAAAATGGTTCATACAAAAACAAGTCACGAAATATCTCACTTCACTGTAGAGCCCTTTATTGGACAGTAGAAAATTAACTCACCATGGTTATTTTTAAAAGAATACCGAGGCCGAAATCTAATTTTCCGAAAGACGTTTTTATTCATGAGCACGAGAAAGATGGATGGTATGGAAAACAGGATAAAATTGTGGAATAGAAGTGTTAAGCGAAAGCGTCCAGGTGTGTTAAAAAATCCAGATATTCTTTTAGTTTGGGACATATTCAGAACTTACCTAAAGCAGGGATGGGCGAACTTTTACCAGGGTGTAGGATTTCAAGGTATTAGGTCCACTTGGTGAATAGGTGTGGTGAGCTAAGAACTGCTAATCTTCAGGCGGTCACCTCAAAATGTCTTGGTTGTCCACCGTTCAACTGCAATTGACTTAATGACCCTTGATCTAAAGCAGCGGTTCTTAAACTGGAGTCCGTGGACCCCTAGGGGTCCATAGGGGTCCGTAGTGAAAGTAGCTCTTCTAATGTTAAAATTTAAATCTTTTGATTATGATGAAGATGGTGTCGTATCCATGACGGGACCAAATCAGTTAGTACCATAGGCCCAGATCACTGTTTTGGCAATATGTTCAATATTGTCCACATAGCGATTTATTGAGACATTCAATATCTTTGAGGCAATGACATCCTTTTTTCCATGATGGTTCTGAATTTAAATCTTTTACATACTCTAAAAGACGTGGAAAATGTGAAACACTTCTCATCCTATACATAGACTAGAAATTTTCTCCAGTAAAAATGTTTACTAGAATATGTATTTCGATCAAGAATATTAATTGAACTTTTTTTATTGTTTGCAATTACATGGCCATTACTAAAACGTAGTATTTTCAAATAATGTATTGTAGAAATACATGTTCAAAGATTAAGAACTGAATTTACATAGCGCGTTAATACGAAAAAGAAGGCATCCATCTCGATTCCTTAATCGTATTGCGCTAGAGTCATTTATTTGTACCTGCATTATTGTGATTTATTTGAAACTGATATTTTGTAATAATTTAGCTACATATATCAGATGTTTACTGTTTAGCATAGGAAGTTTGAGGAATATATTGAGAAATCTTTAAATCAGTCAGCGATAAGTTGGGAGTCAGAGGAAGGGTGTTAAAAATTTTGGGGGTCCGTAATATCAGGTTGATACATAAAGGGGGGGGGAGACACGGCAGTCGAAAGTTTAAGAACCGCTGATTTAAAGAATAACATGAAGAAATTTCCGACACAGTGCAACACAGACATGGAAGTTATTTCAAGCAGATGAATGCCATTAGTTCAGCCAGTGCTGAATTAATCTCATTTCGAACTCTGGGAGCAGAAGATCTACATTCAAGCCCCCTTTGGCCCTGGCGGATCGAAATTTATAACCAGAAAATAAATCTGGTTAAGTCCAGCTTATCCGGACTCCTGGGCGTCTAATGGATACACTGACACTATGTTCAGCCTTGGATGTGTGTTTGGACAGATACACAATTCAAAGAAAATTTAAACCCATGGTGGAATATGGGCAAGTTAGACATTTACAAACGAATGCATATGTAGAAATCTAATTATTGTATGCTCATCATTTCTTTATTTTTAAAGCTATAATTCTTATGCCCGACGTATAACATATACACATAAATTTTGATCCTATTTTTTGAGTTCATAGTGAGCGTTGTGCTCTGGATTATACGATTTATCAAATCTATTCAAATTTTGGATCCAATGTCAATTCTAAATCCGTCGCCAATAGTCTCTGCCAGCTTACTATGCAATATTAGTTAGAAAACGAATTAAGCTAAACCTACTTTTCTAGGTTCCTGTATTGTGAATTTAAATATTATTTCCATTCATTCAATATACTTTAACGTCAGTAAATGGACGACTTGAGAAATAAAACGATGTTGTACAAGGCATGTATGTAAAACAATCTTCTTTGGGTGATTATGTGCTCATTACATGGAGCAATTTGTCTACACCAATAAAAAAAAGTTACGAAACCGATGATACACCTGTTTAACGGGCGGTCAGTTGGATAGGAATGGTATTCTTCGCCCACGGCCAATTGCCTTGAGAAGAATGATCCTTGACTTCTGAAATTATGCACCACAGGCATTTATCGCTACAGTATTACTCTTCATTAACCTACTATTTAAAGAATAAAACATTTTAGAAGTGTGATTGCCATCGTGCAGATGAAAGCAGAAAGTCGTGAATTAGGAGTTGATATTTTGTTTTCAAGTTGGTATCTTATTCGAATGTCTAGGAATTTAAAGGACATTTAAAATGCGAGAAACTTCAGATCAACTACGTATTTAAAATTTAAATATTGTTAACTTGGTTAAGTTTGAAGTTCCTCAAGTTATTTATTTTTGAGGAGAGGACGCATGTAGTAATTAACCACTTCAGAGGTCAATTTTTTGCCCGAAATGTTCCAAAGAAAGGCACATCTTCTGACTGTATATAACCATGCACAATACTTAACAGAATGCGAAAATAGAAGAATTTTGTTCTAATTTTCGCTTTTAAAGTTTTCACGCTGTATTTTATTTTATAATTGTGGAACACAAAAGCTTCTAAATGTTTGCTTTTTGAAATACACTCTGTATGCTAAGAAGAATGTTTCATATATCTTAAAAGAATTTCCCTCATACTTATAAAAATATTTCAAGTTCGTAACTCTTTTTCAAACAACACAATTGTGCATATATATATATGCACAATTGCTTGTGCATATATATATATATGCACAAGCAATTTGAACCATGGTGTAATAGTAAGTCTTGCATTGAAATGGACAAAGATAATATCAGCTGTTTTGGATTATCTTTACATTTTTATTTCTTCTCAAGAAACTAACTGCCCATTGCCGTTAAAATCCTAGTTTTTATAGAATATTTTCAAGAATCTTAGTTCCTGTCTTCAATGAAAGCTTCCTGCCTTCACCACAAAGAAAGCCCCGGATGAGATGTGTTTCAGTACCATGGATAAACTGCATCTCTTAAAAACACACTAGCATTAACAATCTCACTATAATAATTGAAAATATGTGCAAATCATAGATATAGAAAGAAGAAAATATCATTGCCCGTACAACGTACGGGCAAACCAGTTTTGGCCAGCTTTCGGTAGCCCGTATGGTGTATGGGCAAACTAGTTATGGAGTTAATAAAAATTAGTTTGCTCAAAAAACACGAAACTAACTTAAGGAATGGTATAACACATTACAACAATTTACTTATGTATCAAATCCCAAATTTTTTTGTTGTAGTATACTAAAAAATTTATTTGTTGTATGCACGGAAGAGTGATGTTTTGAAGCACATGTACATGATAAAGGCATGAAAGAAAATATAAATTGTTTACTGGCATCATTACTGTCTTTTGACCGATGCATTTTTAGAGAAATGAACACAAAAGCAATTTGTGACATCTCACGCGTCCTTTCTCTAACATAACCTCTGCGTTCTTTGACGGCCACGATTAATGGCAAATCTTTTCCAACCCAAATCCAAGAAGTGAAACGAAGGATAGATGCAAATAAGATAACCTTTAAAAGGATAGAAGTTTTAGTGAGCGCGATGGCAATTTAGAAAGTTCAGTTCGAGAAGATAGAAGTGTTGATTGACGGCTTACCTAGAATCACGAAAACCTAGCCATTCAACCAAGGTACATACCATTGTACGCCGGCTTATAGAAATATCTGAAGTGGATTGGACGTTGCGTATTCAATCAAGGTAGGGGAAAATTATATTCTGAACGCGAATATATTATTGAGATTGAGTAGGGGATATAATATAATTATATTGATAAGTGATCTAATTGCGCGATCTGTGTTAAGACTACGTGTTTTTGGGTTTTTTCTCACTTAATATAAGTTTTTGTTCGATATATAAGTAATTTAAGTTAAATTTTTAATAAAAATCATATTAGAATTCAAAATGTCTCATCATTTCGAGAATCACACCTCCCAACTTACGCTGAAACCCCGACATGGTCCCAAAGAAGGTCGACCATGTCCAAGAAAAGAAATTTTCATAACAAAGAACCTTCGTAGTTTTCAAATTGAAAAATTCGTAAGAAAATAGAAAGACACTGTAGTTTTTAGAGGAAAAGTAATAAATTAGTAATGTTTCCATTTGCTCTGATCAGTTCATATACCCTATTAGGCACTGAATCACATAGTGTTTGGATTTCAATTTGGCAAAAATTATACCAAACATGACAGAGTGCGTTCTAAAGCCCAAGAACGGATTTCTACTGCTTTCCTTCGCCATATATTTGTTGAACGAGCATCGTGCAGATATTTTCTACAAGAGTTATATCAGGGCTTTTAGTTGACCACGGAAAACCTCAAATATTTTTTTAACAGAATTAATTTTTCTCAACATTTGCTATGGGAGTTTATGTACCATCTTATTGATATGTTCAATCAATCTAAAACTCCATCTATAATAAAGAAGATCAATTCCATCACTTGTACGAAGGGTGTTCAAATGAAAAAGTACGAAACGACACTGTGGGTATAAATGAAGACTTTATTCAAAATATACACCATAGGCCTGTGTGACCACAACGCTTAACGAGCTAAAGGATTTCCAGAATTCCTGTGACCGTGATGAGACCCAGTCCTTTACAGTGAGCTTCTTTGAGTTTGTCATCCAAGTTGAAGCACTTCTCTTTCAGATGTTTTCTCAGGGGACCAAACACAAAGACATGGGAGGGCGACATTTCCGGCCTGTAGGGTGGATGGTCAAGCTGCTCCCACTTGAATTTGGCCAGTTCCGCTTATGTGACCATGGAGACGCGTGGACTCGCGTTATCATGAAGCAGAGCCACACCCTCTTAGGCGATAAATAGTGGCCTGTTTAACATCTTCTGCTGTCAGAAATCGGATAACGCCTCGCTGCTTCTCAATAATCGAATTTTGCAAAGTGAACGTCATCATATCTTCACACGCACTGTCAAATCAATTGGACGGTGCTCTTTATAAGAGCCTCTACTGTGTCCTGTGTATGCGAAAGTCCGCTCATGCTCCTATCCCAGTGCTTCTCAAACTTTCAATACTTGCGACCCAATATTCAATCATAATTTTTATCGCGCCCCCCTTCATTCAATAACAATGTATTGAATTCGAAAATACGATACTTTGATGCTAAAGCTACCACACGACTTTAACCTCTTAAGTGTCACTGGCGTATATAAATGTCTCGCTCAGTCAGTGCGTAAATTGCCCGTACGTATATATACGTCTTTCCAAAATAGGATCTTTTCTGATCACTCCTATCCATAAAATTATTCCGTAAGTTTTGGAATGCAATAAAATGATCTTGACAGTGTTTGCGAAGGATTTACTTATTTAAGAGGATTTGTTTATTTATTCCTTTTTCTCGTCCGCCCAATACACCACATATGCGGGCATACGTGCAAAACGATGGCATTGGGGAACGAATCACGTAACTTTTAAAACGGCAATTAGGGATTAATAAAACCGTACAAATCACCCAATATAAGTGTTAATTTTTGCATATAATTTTATATATGACAAGCCCGTTAGGTCACTGGTAATTATTAAATTTGTTCTTAACCTAGTATTTGCTAAATTAATGATAAAATACGTTGTGCAGTACTGATACATTTATATGTATATTATATGGGTAAATATTCTTTTATTTTTTTATTATATCTGAAAGTATTTTCTTTGCTTACTTTCAATAAATTAATAATTTTTTTAAATATACTTTTGTTTTCGACTTTTCAATATGCTCGCGCCCCCTCCTAGGGTCATCACACCCCCCGTAGGAGGGTGCGCCTCACAGTTTGAGAAGCGCTGTCCTATCCACATCAGAGACTCCATTTGCGTCTCTAGATACCTCGCTACGTTCTCCCATAGCGCATAGGTCAAATATGTTAACGGTTCCTTTGTTACGACGTTTAATACCTTTTCATTTGAACACCCCTTGTATGTAGACTTGATGGATCTGTATACCATTTAAAAACACTAGATTAATTTTTCCTCCACTGCCCCAACGGCTTACTACGCCATCAAACCTTTCCTTCCAATTTGGTGAGTTGAGTAAAATTGTTCGTCGTCCTGAAGATTATGCCCTTAGTATTGAAAGTTATCAGGGCTTTGGTGAGATTTTATCACTTCATATGATGTTTTCTCTTTCTGAAATGGAAAACCTTGCTTCTTTTTATGATGATGTACTCGTATACAGTTTGTTTGGAGATATGTGTTAGTCCTGATTGTGTCATGATTCTCAAAATTATTGCTCCTTTTTTTCCTATGCTCCACGAAAGTTTCCTTTCAAAACGAAGATCACTTTTTTTTGGTCATCCTGTTTTCTTTTTCGATCCATGAATGTGTTTTGTGAAAATTGAGAAACTATATTGTGACCAGTTTTAAGAAGACGGACACACTCATTCATATCTTTATTCTCATTTTGTTAGGCTGAAATTTGCCTTTCTTAAAACCATATATATAATAATATATTCAAGAAAGCCATTCTACAGAAAATAATTAGTTATAATACTATTATGATTTCAATAGGCCTATTGAGACAATAACCCTCTTAATTTTGGACAGTAAGGAGGATGACACTTGAGCTGGAACTTTATTCTCCGAAGAAAATTTTTAACGATAACACAGATAATTATTTTCTTATAAGTGTCAATTACATAATGTTCCAATTGATGGACTTGAGTTGAGTTGAGTTTGGTGTTTTATATGGCGCAAGAGCCAGTTTTGGCTATACTGCGGCAAACATTCATAGGTCTGTGGTCTGGACGGGAAAAAAAGAAATTGGATGACAAGATGGAGGGTCGAAAATAGAGAAGGATCACTGGGGTACCCCGGGGTCGTGACACCCGTGTTTACCAAAGACAGTAAACCCCTTGAGAAAACGAAAAGATCACTAGGGTACCTCGGGATTGTGACACCCGTACCCACCTAAAGAAGGTGAGTCCCCTGAGGGGTCCAATTGATGGACATGAGACAATTAAAGAAATTTTTTCATTTCAATAAAATTACAGAAAAAATTATAAGTTTGTTATGAGGCAAACACCAACAATCAAATATTATTTTCACTTGGTGTTTGGTTCACATACAATATCAACTTCTTTCTTTATTATCTATATTGAAAATTTCGTTTATTTCGTTACACTTACATTAAAATACAATATCAGATGAGAAATTAAGAGGAGGAAAAGTGTATCAAACTGGGTTTGTGTTAATAAATTCAATAATAATGCTTATTTTTCCCTTACTATGAAACAGCAACTGAAAATGAAACTGTAATCAAATACCAATGAAATATGTTATTTATAAATCTTTCAAACTAGGTTGACGAGTAGAGTTACACGAAGACCATCCTTTCAATTTAGATACATTTAACTGAAGGCGAATTCCACAAACAGGAAAAAAAATGAATTAGAGAATAGTTTTAAATGCTCTTGAATTTCATATAAAGTAGGGCACCTGACGCCAACGGAGGTCTGTGAAGAAATATGAGCTAACGAGGTACTTATGTATGAGCAATAATGGGTTCAAATCAAGTGCTTCATTTCCTACAATATATATACGTACACAGGGCAGAAGAAATAGGTGATAAGTTGAAAGTAACCTAGTTTTTTGAGAATGTTGTAGAGTAAATATAAGAATCGAGACATTTATTGTGACTAAAAAGGCTAAACCCGCATCACTCGCGTAAAAAAAAAACGACCGAAAGTTCTCGCGTAGGGTATCTCATACCCAAGGGTGTTAATATTCTGTTTTTACCGTAAAATTTGTATACAAAATTTAAAAAGGCAGAAAAGTAGTAAAAAAAAAAAAAGTAGAAAAGTAAAAAAATATTACATTTTTCATGCGTAAATGTAGCTTTTCTGTTCTTTTTATAAGAGTATTCAGTACATTGTTTATACACTCCTTTAATGTCATCGTGAGTGAGTGCGATGTGTTCACTGGATCTTAATTTGTTTTTTTGAAATCTGTATCTTTTTAAAACTTAACATATAGAGTAAACTTCTCTATTCTTTAAATTCAGATATTTTGGAATGTTTCTATTTTATCTTCTCTTATTGTTCCAGCAATAGTTTTTTTCTTTTCAAAAGTTCATCTGAAAGTGGGTAAGATGTGTACCAGTTGTCTCCTTCAAAATTAAGTTCTTTCCAAATGTTTTGCGTCTCTACATATAAAACATTTATTTTCAACAGTGTCTCCCTCTTCTAAATTTGGATCGATTTCAGTGGAGGAATCATGCTAGATTTTATGCTCTTCATCATTTGATTCTTCCTCATCCTCACCACGAAGAAAATTTCTTCATCCGAAAATACTTTTGTACTATCTCTATTAAATACTGTATCTATAAAAACTTAAAATATCACATTTCTTTCATCATAACTACAATAATACTCCATAACATAAGGAAGATTTAAAACGTGCTCGTGCATTCAGAACTGTAACGGTGATTCACGCGCAGAGTATGACATACCCGAAGAGGCGGTATCTAAAAATATACATTTAGAATTCGCCTACTAAGTAAGGCCCCTTAAAGGATATGGCCTTAAAGTCAGCTACACAAGAAACTATTCTTTTTCCAAAAAAGGTTTAGAAGGAACGTTGAAAAAAGTTAGACGGTGGGTATGACATACCCTGCGAGAGAAGTGCCGGTTTAATTTCAATTGCCGGTGAGAATAATTACAAATAAAATGCTATTATCAAGAAAAAATGAAAACAAAATTATTAGGACAATAGTACATTTTTATATGAAGAACTTATTGTTGTTGAAAACTCAAGAAATATGTAGAAAGAAAATTCTACATACTTCTTATGTTCTTTCTTGGGAAAGAATTCTTATAATCGGATAAATTAAATTTCGTTGATTATAGCTTTCAACTTCTTTTTCAACCGTTTTTCTTTTTTTAAAACGTACCCATTCATCTGTTTTTAGTTCTAGAGCGGTATATAATCACTGATCCTCTGTTTTACAATGGTTTTCTCTTTAAATAAGTCACAATAATTATCTGTGTTGAAATTTTTTTCTAATGCCAAGCTTTGAATCTTAGTTTTAATATTGCGTCAAATTTGATTTTGAAACTAATTATAATTAATAATTGTAAACTACTTATTATTAATTATAAACACTTTTTTATATTTTTTCATTTTTAATCAATTTCATAGTATTTTTATTTGTTTATTATTTTACATATATATTTTTTTATTTCCATCAAAAATCATTCAATTTCAAGCCTTTTACAAAACATGTTTAATATATCTTGTCTTGGGTATCACAGTTTATTTTCTCTCTATCTGCATATATCTCTATCTAAACTAAACTAAACTCATGGGTGTAAAAGCCCATGAGGGCCAAGACCTACTGTTCCAATCTCAGCATACATGACCTTGGGCACTGAGATGCATGAACAGATGTTCTGATCAGGTGGTCAGTCTGACGCGAAACCTCCAGGCACAGTCAATATCTGAATCTAGAGAATATAAAAGTATTATATTTTCTAAAAAGTATTATATTTTCTAAAAGTGTTTTACAAAAAGTATTATATTTTCTAAAAAGTATTATATTTTCTAAAAAGTATTATATTTTCTAAAAGTGTTTTACAAAAGTATTATATTTCTTTCTATTAAATTATAAAGCCTGTTCACACACACACAGATACTCTTCTATTGTCTTATAAATATTAGATTAAAATGAATTATTACTTTCAGTTAATTTTTTTCACCGGCAATGAATAAGTTTTTTTTAAAATTCTTGCAATTCGAATTGTCCCGTCCCATGTATATATTCATAAACCTTTTTAAAGTTTTTATATTTGTATTGATTTACGCTTTTGACTTAATGTTCTATTTATAATTTTTTTTTATTTGTGGCTATCTTTAGTCAGAATTATATCTTTTTTTTTGCTAGTTCACATTAATTTTTTAAAATACCCAAGCATTATAGAAAAATACTATCCATGAGTGTTTTCACTTAGATAAATATGTAATAGAAATCTCTATTCAAAAAAAAATATTATTCCAACAAACTTTCTAATTTCTAAATATTTTCATATTTTTATGTACAATTATTTATATTTTGATTGCATTATTTAATTATTTATTAATGTAAAAACAGGAAAAAGAAATTATATATACTCTTTTATTTTACTTAACTTAAGAACTTATACAAATTTTATACTCTTTAGTCAATGATTTATATGGAATAAAAAATAGTAATTATGATATATATATATATATATATATATATATATATTTAAATGAATGTGTTACAGTTTTTACTATTGAAAGAATATCTTAACTAAATCAAGAAATTAAAACTTACATTTTAAACTTATAACAAGATTGCTAAGTAAAAAAAATTTTTAAAAGACAGAATTATAAATTCTTCAAAATAGTTTTTTTTATAAAATGTTTTTATAAATGTTTTTTTATAAAATTCCTTCAAAAAAATCACTTAAAGAATATATTTTTGGTTTGCAAATTTATGGTTTTTACACATAAATAACAAACATTTTTATTACTTTTTATTCATTGAGTTTGTCCTTTTCCTGACAGAAAGAATCTGTATCAATTATGTACATTAATTTGTTATAACGTTGTAATTAAATATGGAAGCATCAAAACAAATTTTTTTAAAAATCTTTCTTTGAATAAAAATAGAACTCGAGCAAAAACTGCACATTTTTGATTCATTTATTGACGAAAAGAACAAGAGTGTTCCATGCTCTTAGGGTTCTCATTTAAATTCTTGAATATTTCTTCAAGTCTCGAATGCAACAGCACGCAGTAAAATTCGATTTCTTCCGCTGTAAAACTCTTTTATACAGGGTATTGCCGAATTCCACCAACAAATTCAGAGGAATGATAACAGGCAGCATAGGAACAACAAATCCCCATAGAATATGAGGTCACAAACCACTTTTAGTAGAAGTAATTAAAAAAACTGAGTTATAAAGGCCGTAATGTCGATTGGAATGAAAAGGGACAAGACGAAGTAAGAAATACATTTATTAGATGTAAAGCATGTTTATAAAACGAACAAAGCATAACAGCCTAACGTCAGAAATGCAACGACAAGTGATTATCATAGGAATTGTTTGAAGTTTCGGCAGCGTAGCTCATAACACAACCGTTATCGATGAACAAAGGATTGTCAGACGCGTTCAAACAAAATCCGGTGTGCTGGTGATATCAGCTGCATCGATGACGATCAATGTCATGAAATCCTCTACTGTAGCCACTGGTGTCTTATACACAAGCAATTTCAGATGACCCCAGAAGAAGAAATCCAAGGGATTGAGATCGAGGAAGCGATTCAGCAACAGGTCCTCCGTGTCCAATCCACCTCCCGGGATATGTAGTATGGAAGTGATTACACACCACAATCGAAAAATGCGCTAGTGTTTTATTATGACCATGTTTCCTAATTTTTCCCATTGTGTAATTTTAATTACTGAATATCTCTGTTTGCATGTGAGCAATCTTGAATTTTATTCTGTATTTATTGTATTTGCATCCATTTTTTTTCTCGTTTCTTTTCCCTTTAAATTCCCATTTTTGCCTATATCCTTCTACTTGAAACTTCCTACCACTATTGATTGTGTATTAACTTACGTTTGTAAGCCTTATGTTATACTTGTCGGCACACAAGGAGTTTACCTAGAGCGGGGATGGCGAACCATTGGCACGCGACACAATATTTTTGGCACGCCAGTGATCAAAATGGTTTGCATTCTATTTCAAAATTTCAAAATTCACTATCTAGTATTACGAACAAACGTGAGAGATCTGTCGCTGGGCGGCGGGGAGCACACTCGTTTGTTATTGTCTTGCCTTAGTTACGTCGAAGAGTACAATTGCTTATGATGTAAATTTTGTCTACAAATAGACACAACTGTATTTTTTAAAGTTTATCTGTGTTACATTTACGATTTTTAACTGTTATTTAGCATGGCTAGTTCAGCAAAAGAACAAAAAGGGCAAGATAGTAAGTGTAACAGACAATTTCAAATTTCGTAGACCGAGAAACATGGCATTATAAGTAAAGGCGACAGAGCGGTGTGTATTTTATATTCTAAAATAGTGGTATGCAGAACATATTCTGTAAAATGGTATTTTGAAACAAATCACAAACCTTATCAAAAAAGTGAGCTATAGCAAAAATAATTATTTGCTTAGGGAAGATGACTCAGATGGCTTTTGGCAGATGACTCAAATTCAGCATGTATTCTACAAAAAGTAACATCTTACAAAAAATGTTCTTGTATGGCTTTTATTAAAAACACAAATAAAGATAAAAAGAATGGCATTATAAAATTTATTTTTAATTGTTCACTCGACGATTATACACTTTTCTCAACACTATGGAATCTACCGTCTTCTCTTATTCAATATGTTTTGGAAAGAAAGATTGCTGCCTATCCATTCACTCTCTATGATCTACCACATAACTTAAGAAGCATAATAAATGAAACCGCAAAAACAAATGCTGTTAATGTTAGTGTGAATGAATGTTCTCATTGTTGAAAGGGAAAAGCATGAATAATTTGAATGTGTGGGTCACAATCACTCATGACAAAACATTAGAATAAGAACCATAAGAATAAAAACAAAAAAGGCACTTTAGTATACTTTTATTCAGATTATTATTCGATAAAGAGAACAATGGAAGAAAAGTTTTACATGTCAAGTCGTTATACACCTCATATAGAAAATGTGTGGTTGAGGCTTTTACCTCATTTATTTATTTTAACAGACACTGTTCCAGCTTCTGTAATGAGTCAGTTTTGTCTTAAAATGTGTAATTATTAGTTAAAAATTGCTAGTTAAGTAATTTTATGTTTCTAGTTAAATAATTACTCTACAATTCCATTGTTTTTCTTTTTTAAAACCATTGATTGATGGTTATTTAAGTGAATACTTCACTTTCATTCTACTTTTTATTTAAAAAAAAAAGGCAATCATTAGATTGTGAAATTTCTTTCCATAGAATGGACTGAATATTGGCAAAAATATTAATCTAACAGTAGTTTTAATAAAAATATTAACCAAGCAAAAATGCACAAATTTGGCTTAAAATAAAAACAAATATTCCTTTTCTGTCTTAAGAAGTATAAAAGATGAAAACATGGCCAAATCACTGTATACGAGTAATATGTGCAAATAAACTTCAATTTGAACTGTGGTGATAATCTCTAACAATTACGTGAGTAATTTTATAGTAATGTCTCTTCCAAAAATATGAGTTTAGTGAGTCCACTTCCGTCTCTAATTAAAGTAGATAATTTTTAAATCACATAAAAACACTCGACGATACCAATGATCCATGTCGCACAGTTTTTGAATAATATATGATTATAATTTCAAAGTCTAAAAGTGTTGCGACCCGTCCTTCGTGGATGTGAAAGGGTCCGAGGAAGAAACAGACATGATCTTAGAATCACTACTGTTATATATTCAACTTCCAACACTAAAGAATGCACTTTGATATCTAAACCAGAGGAGCAATAAGAATTATTAATCCGAAGTACATTAGGGGGTCTCAGGGGTGTTAAATTTCTCTTGAGATCTGAAAATATAAACAATTTTCAAACAGGTATAATTCTTTTAACTTCATTATTAGAATCTTTTACACTTTATTTATAAAGGAATGGGGCTTCAGAAAAGTATAAAATGTTTATAAAATATAATCATAATTTAAAAAATTATAAGCATATGAAAATAAGAAATTTTTCTATAAGAAATATTTATTAAGTTTTACGTCGCGCCTGCTATTTTCTAAACTAGTAGATTTAATTACTAGCTATAAGTTGATGTTAAATGTATCCTTATTATACTGTAGTAATTTTATATTAGTAGAATAATAAATTATATTTTTTAAAAAATAAAAAAATTACATTTCAAATTTTTTTAAATAAATTTCATAATATTACAAATATTTTGAAGTACAAAAGATATATTATTCTTAAATGATGTAGGGCTTAAAGAGTATGATATATTTTGTAATTATATAAAGTTTTATACATCATAGAGGGTACAATTTTAGAAAATAGCGTGCGCAACGCATAAATTATTTAATATTTATTACATATATTCATATGCTTATAATTTTTAAAATTATGATGATATTTTAAACATTTTGTACTTTTTTGAAGTAAATAATGTGTAAAAGATTCGGGTTTAAATTTAAAAATTATATTTGTTGAAAATTGTTTATATTTTCACCCCTCGAGAAAAAGTTAACACTCCTGAATATATAAAATCTCTTATCTGGATTATTCTCTTGAACGATCCTGCTTTTAATTTGCTAACTTGTTCAGCCGTAAAGTGAACATTTTCATGCTGTCTCGTGTATCCTTCTTCTAAATTTAATATTACGATGGGCGACCACCGGTCGTTCACACTAGGCTTTTTCCTTACGAACAACTCTTAACTATTACCACGCCTACTCAACGACTGGCACTTAAATAGAAGATTACATTTGCATAAAACCATGTCCTTTCTACGGAAAGCAATTTTCAAACTAATATCACAATTAAAAAGAATACTTTCCCCAACAGAATTAGTAAAAGCCCAAATAGAACACGTTACAAAAGCTCATGGTTATTTTATTATACACTAAAATAACTGTTTTATAAACATATGCTCCAACACTGTAACTACAACTTTATCTCCTGAAATACTGCCATGTTCGTGCTTTTCAAAACAAGATGGTGCAATGTTGCCTCATCCAAGTAGACTGAAAAACACAGAGGTCATTAACGGAAATCATTTGATTCCAAAAGCTTCCGGTTGAGGAAGCTGTAAGTGCTGAGATCTCCGAGCGAACGAAGAATGCTTTTGTCCCTTGTATTATTTGTGCGCGCTTGTGTTGTGTTTAGTGTTGTCAGTTTTGTGTGTGAGTAAAATAAATATGTGCAATTGAAAAACGAACATGTTTCGTCATCAATCCATTCAACGACTGCAACAAGATAAAAGCCTCCCTGTAAAATGTCTTAATTCCAGTGAAATCGTGACATATATATGCGACATGAATCAAGTGTTTTTTTTATCATAGATAACCAAATATAAATTAAATTATTTTTCTCAAAAAACAATGTTTTGTTAAAAAAAACAACAACAACCAATGTTCTGTTAAAAAAAGAAAAAATCATTAAACTAAATCTTAGAAATGTATAAAAACCATAAATTGTATGGTAAAATATAATATGCATCCAGAAAGTATAATGATTCGCTTAATAGTTTTTTTTAAAAAAAATAAAAAAATCAGATTTTAAAGATAAGAAATTTATAAGCTAGTTTTTAAACAGCAATAGTGGATTGAAACACACTAAAACGTGATTTTTTTCAAAATAAACGCGAAATTTCTCTTCAAGGATGGAAATAGCATTGCAAACAATTATCAAAAACCTGTCGAAAAACTCAAAGAAAAGAAGGAATTACATTCCTACGTTCCTTCGTTTCTATGAAAAATTAAAATTACGTGGCCTATTTTAAGTTTTCGTTAAGCATTACCATTTGCCAGCACATTCCATTAAATTCAAAAAACAAGCAAACATTCACATTATTTCAATAATAATCAGTTTAAAACGCAAGATATTATTTATAATACTCTTCTCCGTTTCTAAAAGCTAGAATAATAATAACCACACACATCAGCCACTCATCTGCTTTAAAATCATGAACACTCTATAATCTTTCAAGTTCCGTAACTACAAATCTTATTTTATTTCGAAAATTTAAAATGAATGGATATTTTTTTTTAAAAAGTAAATTATCACTTAGAAGATTTTGAATTTCAATAAAGGAAAGATCCAGTGAGAGATCTAAACAGCTTTACGCAATTTCACTTCAATAAATGGCAAAATAAAGTAGTAATTTATTTTTCGCTGTGGCAAGAAGTTCAAAATTAAAGCCATAATTTTAAAACAAATATTTTTCTAGAATTTTTTAAAAAGAACAAAATGTTCCTGCATAGCGAATGACACTGAATCGAAATACCAAAAATTGTGAAATGTTGATTTTTTTTTTACAAAAATCGAGCAGTGTAGGCCGTGAATAATTGCCACGTTTGATTTTGGTTACTGATCATTAAAAATAAATAGGATTTTAATTTTCTATTGTGCGTTTTAATTGTTTATATTTACAAAAATGATTGTAATTATAATGTATAAGAGGAAATCAAGATTGCTTACGCATATTGCTTTCGGTTTTTATGATAACAATTATTATTATATGTTTATCATATATTAAATAAAGTTTTTTGAAAATTTATAAACAATAATTGATAATGTGCTAATTTTTCAAAGAAAAGACCTTTGTGTGAAAGCACACACAGATAAGTTTGCATTTTTCAATCCAAAATTTTTAAAAAAAGGAAATCTGAAAGAACAGTTTTTATCTCTCAATGACATTTTTATTCTTTATAAAATATTTTTCGATTAAATGTATATCCAAATAATAAGGAAAATGTATGTGAAAAATTGTATGTTATGGATATCTATGAATATAAAAATGAATGAAAAGTGTAAATAAACCTGAAAACACACCAATTGAAGGCCTTTTGTTAAACGGAAATTAATTTAAATATTGAATTTAAAAAAAAAAAAAACATTTGAAATACTACTGAATTATTCATGCAAACATTACAGACATGTTCTTCTTTATTATTAAAATATAGAAGCATAATTAAACAAAAAAAAATAAATTTTTATTTCTGTGCTTATTTATTAGAAGGAATATATGTACGAACGTACTCACAGACACATACTGGAAATCAAGACAAAATTTAAAAGTTAAGCATAATGATTATTTTGCAAAATACGGTGAAAATTAAAAGGCAGGATTGAATGAAATTCGGCATATATACATAGTTAGGCAATTACAAATAAAAAAAAGGAACACTTATTAAGGTATCCGACTATGTTTGGAACCGTGATTTTAAAAAAGCACATAAATGGATAATTTTCATGATATTTAGTGTCACTTAGATTAGAATACATGTATAAAATTGTTTTAAGGACATTTTTTAACAAAAAAAAATATTTAAATGGAATATTTCGGCAAAAAATTAATTTAGAATAACCTTTTTTTCAAAATGTTTCTTTTTGTGAAAAATGCTTCTATTAAAATAATATTTTGCCTGTATATAGCTCAAAACTCTGTATAGAGGCTCAACTATGATTTTTGAAAAATTCACATTATTTTCAGTGTTACAACCCATTGAAATAAATATTGGTGTTTTTTTCTTAAAATTTCTCCCCTCTGTTGTCGTAAAATATGGATAAACCCACTTCTAAATTATATATTTCAAAAATTCTAGTTGAGCCTCTGCACTGAGGTCTGAGCTATATACAGGCAAAATATTTTAATAGAAGCATTTTTCACAAAAAGAGAATATTTTGAAAATTGGTCATTCTATGTTCATTTTTTGTCAAATTATTGTACTTAAATAATTTTTTACTGTAATACTATTCTTAAAACAATTTTATATACATTTTCTAATATAAGTGATACTAAATATTATAAATATTATCCATTTATACGCTTTTGCAAAATCACGGTTCCGAACGTAGTCGGATACCTTAATACAAATACATAAATTTGAAGAACGCGAAAAATAAAATAATTATATGGTTTACACAAATGACATAAAATGGAGCAAAAACAAAAAGTTCGTCAGTTGTCGAGAGAAAAGAAAAGAAGCTGTGAAATTCAGTTAGTAAGTATAGTGTGATGATCTCTTGCAGAAATACAAATATCACAAAGGGTGTTATAGTTTATGAACACTCTGCACTGGTATTCAAAATTAAGAGAACTTTTCAGGCAGACAGACAGATTTTAATGAAATTTGGTTTGTATATAGGGTTGATATTTACCGGTGTGTAAAACTTAAACAATAATGTAAATTTAAAGCGTATAATCATGATATTTCAGAAAAAAGGTTATTGCGATCAGTACAAATTAACATGAAATTTAGTAGAAAGGTTATGCATATGCAAATGTGAAGAACAAAATGTCATAGATGACGTGAGTGAACGCAAAACGCGTGTTTTGGGCTAGAAGAAATCTTTGATAACTTCATATGTGGAAGAATGATCGGAAAACTGGAGAAGGAGCGCAGTTTGACCAGTGTAGTTTAAAAGTTTGGATTCAACAAAAGTGTGGTTTAGTGAGCTTGGAAAGCCTTCAAAACCATAAGTACAGCTGTTATAATGGTTGGTGGTGGCCGCCCTAGAAAACAGCTGACGTGGATGACCGATATATTGTCCTTCTGGCGAAAAGAGGCCGTTAACAGTCAGCAAGCACCATTGCTCAGCAACTGCGTACAGCAATAGGGCGAAAAGTGTCACTGTTTACTATGACCATATGCATTCACAAAGGTGGCCTATTCGCCCGCCGTCCTGAACGCTTCATCCTTTTGTTAGTTGGTCATCGGTGGCATCGTTTAAAATGGTGTAAGGAGCCTAACAACTTTGGACATCTTATCAATGGAAATCGTGTTGTCTTTATGAATGAGAGTCGTTTTGGGGCTACAAGCGATTTTCAAGGCCTTTGATTTACAGAGATATCGGGACACGATTTAATCTCAGTAACATCATGGGAAAAGACTGTTACGGTTGTTCTGGAGTTCTGAGGAGGCATTATGCTGAACGGGTGGACTGAGTCCATGTTTTCGACAGAGATACTGTAACCGGTGATCGCTATTGAAAGGAGATGATCCTTTCCATGTGCGTCTATTCCGAGGTGCTATTGGACCAGACTTCGTTTTTATGGATGATAATGCACAACCACACGGACTGCTGATGTTCAGCAGTTACTGGAAAGTGACTCGAATGGATTAGCCAGCGTTTTTCCTCTGATTTACAATAGATAGAACATGTAGGGTATATTTTGCAGAAACGCCTTGCGGCACGATTACACCCTCCGGGGAACTCCCAAAAATGAAACAGATGCTGATTGAAGAAAGAGCCCTCTTTCCTCAAGATCTGTTGGACATTCTAGTGCTGAGTAATGGAGAGACAGGGCGAAGGAACCAGCGCAGTAAGGGGGAGAGTATAACCCCTACTAAGAAACATCTGCTTGTTGTTCTTCTTGGACAGGCAATTATGTTGAACGATACTATGAGTTCAATAAAGCCTTTTTTTGTTTGTTTGATTCCATACTACATGCATTGCATTTCATTTTTGCGCAGCTATTCTTTCGTCATCGTTTAAGTACAAAATGCTGTCTCTCATTTCGGAATTGCATGTCTCTTAGATGATTTCTCGTGGAGTTACGACAAAACAACAGTGCACCTGTTAATTTTTGCACACCAGTATAATACGAAAAAAATATAAAAAAACCCAATAATATTTTAATAATTATTATATACACGTATGATTGTGTGTAACACTCATTGGAGACAGAAAGTATGAAACAGCGGTTGTATATATAGCATCGAACAACAAAAAGGAAATTCGGTCAATAGGGGGTAGGATTCTCTCTTACAAATATACAGTCATCGCACGGATTTTATTCTGGAAATAAAAGAGTTTACGAGCTTCTGTGGCAATTGTCCCCACCCTTTCAGCAACACTGTTTTAAGGCATTATATGGTTCTCAGAGGGGTTTGCGAGGACCAACCCCTCCCCCCTTTCTCTATGGGGTTCAGGTCTGGAGATCTGGTTGGCCAATCCGTCTGACTAATATCCTCACTTTCTAGAAATTCGTCGACCAGATGAGCTCTATGTAGCTTCGCGATGCCATCCATTAAAAAGAAATCCAGATCAATGGCACTCCTGAAAAGGTGAACATAAAGCTCCAAGACCTCATCCCTATACCTCCCAGCAGTCACAGCTGGGCGGGCATCCAACCTGATGGCTTCCCAAATCATCAAGCCTCCGCTGCCGTATAGGTCGATTCCTCAGACATTGGAGGACAGGTAGTGGTTCTTTCCACATCACATTAAACTGTATAATTTAAATCTAAATTCTAAAAATGGATATTGACAATAATTCTAAAGGAAATGAAATTACATTTTCAGTAAATTATTTTATGTAATTACGCATTAAGTCATATAAATATAAACTGTCTTGTTTTCTTTGTCAACACACATGGTGAACGGATTTTTATTGATTTTGTTCCCTCATTTTTAATTCTAACAAATCTAAATTCGAAAACATTTCATTTTATGTATAGTCGACATCTTCGCGTAACTCCATTGTAGTGTTTTTCCTTTTGATTTATTTTAATAAATAAGCACTAAATTAAGACTTTCGCTTTCTTCAATCATTCTAGCTCAAATATATATTTTTTCTATTTAATTTTTGAAAAAAAACGACTTTAAATAATTATAATTCTATTTCCTTCATTAACTTGGTATTATTCTATACGAATAAAGTATTGTCACTTTGTTGAACGAAATGCCATTAAACTACCAGACAGTGTGAGTAGTATAACACACATCAAACATTTGATAAAGCCGAAATTAATTATTTTTGCTTTGCAGTTCTTTTTAACTTTTCATACCAACGTTTTTAATCCCTAGAGACTTTCAGAGTACTCAGACTAATTGAATCTCTCACTTTGAAATTGAATCTCTTAGACTTTAATTGAATACTAAAAAAAAAAACACTTAGACTTTAATTTAATCCCTCACATTGGATATTGTATTTTTAATTACAGGTTGATTTTATTATTGAATATATAATGTGACACAGTTTATACAAATTTGAAGAGTCAAGAAGTAACTTGGGTGGAATAAAAATATTATGTTTTTTTAAGGAAAGGAGTTTAGTTTTGAATTAACTACACCTGTTAAATTCAAACCGAAATTTCAAAAAATACTAATGTAATTAGTTTTTTTTTAACAAATATACTTTATTTTTAAAAGAAGAAATCAATCAAAAATCTTTTCAAAACTAATTAATATTTTTATATTATTATAGAACGGATAGATTTAATTTTGAATTGAATATTAAATAATTTATTATTTTAAATTAACTATATTTCTCTATTTTTATCCGAAGTTGGGAACTTGATGCAAATATTAATTTCAGTATAATCGCTCATCTGAACTGAAAAGCAGCTTTAGTTGCCTTTTATACAAATTTAAGTTTTGTTCTATAATTTTTTTTTTATAATGGTGTTTAATGACCACCTATGAGAACTACACTGAATACTCATTAATGTAAAAAAATGTGAATATTTACATATTTTTCCTATTTCTTCCTTACTTGCGAATATTTTGCGACTAATTGTAATTTTTTTTTATTGAGTTACAATTTTATTTTTGTTGAGGGTATAAATGTTTTATTTCTTGTGTAGGAGAGCTTAGCCTAAAAAATACCTGAAAGATTTAATTTCTGTAATACAATACTGATTTTCATTTCAAATTATATCATTATTAAAAAGAAAAACCTAAAAGAGATATTTTTCAAACAAGCACAATGTTAATCACACATACAAGACTGTTTAGTATTGTAAAATATTAAGTTTGACCTAAATTAATTGTCTTTATTTTGAGCAATTTTTAATTGACTACTTAAATTAAACAGTAGATATATATAGTTTACTTTGAAAATTCTCTTTCATATTGTTATCGTCTGCTTTAATTTAATAATTCACGCGACAAATTTATCTAATTATTTAATTTATTTGTTGATATATAATCGTCTGCTCATAAGGTTCAGTTGATTAATTTGGCATTTTTTGGTAATTATTCTAAATATTTTATTTCAGCGAGAGAAGAGAATTGTGTATGTGAAATGTGCGTAATCGACGTGGTTGAACATGCTATGTATTTAATTTTTTTCGAGATATTATCATTCTTTGGAGATCTTTTTGACTTTTTGAATGATTATAAGACTAAAATACGTCTGTAGAATATATAAACTTTGGCTGCTATTATTCGCAATGGTAGCATATGCTGACGTCTTTTGATTTGGTGAAATTGGTTAAAGAGGAATAAGTAAGTATACGCATCATATAATCATATACAGCATTAAGATAAAATATGTCTTTCTTGCAGAATAAGCGACAAGATCATCGACTGTTTGGACTTTATACCTCAAAGAATAAATTTCGTACAAAAATGTATTTTACGGCTGTCTTTGCTTAATGTTCAAAAATAGGATCCGAATATGGAATATTTTTTTCAGATATAAAAGAGCTGAAACTTTATAAATTATATTTTGGCTTCACTAACCTTTACAAAGCAGTATGTTTTACCATACTCTTCATTTTTATCTGTCGATCCATTTTTTTCTGTTATAAAATACGTTTCGCATTTTTCTCCTGTTCCGTAATGCTAAATGAACTATTCCTTTACGAGTTAAAGTGAAAAAATTAAGTATTTACGGAATATTTTGAAATTTTAAAAACACTAAAAAAAATAGGTTATACATTTTCGTGAAAATTGTGACATTTTCTGTCTAAAAATGTGCTCCGCGTTTAGTTCAGATTTTCGTACGTTTGGAGAAGACACATCCTTATAAATAGTAGAATATTTTATATATCATGCTTTTTTTATCCTTTTTACTTAACTATGTTAATATAATAGCCTTGACTTCACCCTAAATTGATTGAGAGATTCGAAAGCTTTATATTGTTTAGTGTTTTTGTTTTCTTGATGCTAGATAAACACCTAATCAATGAAGCGTTTCTTACTAATGCCTCGAAAAAACAATTATTTTCTTTTCGAATCCTCATAATATTGATAAAAAGAAAACCAGGAAGAAAATTTTTTTGTTAAAAACTCATTTGTTTACTTATTTCTTCCGTATTTTTATTTTTTTCTTCATTTTTGAATATTTCTCAATTATGCCACAAGTGATCGAAAATGATTTTAAAATGCTGCTTATTAAAAAGCAATTTTACCTATGATAAGATAAGTGAAACCATTTACTCTAATGATAAGTTTAGCTGTCTATTGTATATAAAATGGCTTTTCGAAGTTACATAGGAGCTATTAGCAATGGATCCTGTAATTTTGAACCTGATCGAATAATCGATGACGACATCTGATTTGGGACTCCACTCTCCAAGTTTGTAGAATACGTCAACGTGAGGACTTTGGGCTTCAGCAGATTCAACGTGCATCAATACCTCGAAATGGAGGGTCTTCAGTTGCTTCAAGACTCAAATCTGTTACTTCCTAGAATTTAAGTTCACACACTATATATATATATATAATCGAAGCTTTAATGAATTATATTTATTATCCTTTGATAATGATCAATGCATATTTTTAAGATCAATTAAACTAATAGTAGAACAGAGTAAATATAGAGCCAATATACATATAATCAACTTATTATATAAATATTTGCATCCGTTTCAATATAAATTATGTGTGTTTAGTAATGTTTGAGGTATGTGATTTACAGTAACTTTTAATGAAATTGTGAAAATTAAAACCAATAAATGATCTTAATACTGGAGAACTAACTGAAAGAGTTGAATATATATATTAAGATTCCTAGCATTAATATAAAAATGAAGGAACAAAAATTAAACCACATATTTAATTTTTATTCCTTATGGATTAATGGCCTTTGCATGATTTTTCAGATCTTGACCCGCAAACCAATAAAATAGTTGAAAATTTAGAAAAGATTTTTAAGAGACTTTCGTCTTCTCCAAGATCAAGTGTCCCGGATTTCTCCTATTCTCTTAAAGCAACTGAGTATATGAGTTCCTAGACAAGGAAACTTTTTTCTTATATTAAAAATAGGGCTTCTGCAACTGGTTCATAAAGCAACAATTTTTGCTGGTTCATAAAGCAACGGGTTTTTACACAATCCAAAAACTCAAATTCTGAGGGGAATGTAGGTAGAAGAAGTGTAATTAACTTAAGAAAAAATTATATTATGGAGAAAATATAATTTAGTCAAGTATATATATTTCAACAACCATATCAGAGAAAAAAACCCGTTTTAATGTGGAAAAATATTAAATTAAAATTGTCTAAAAATATATCAACTTCACTATTTGTAAATATTTTTTAAGCGATACCTAAATAGAAGTGGAAAACATACTGTAAAACAAATATGTTACGTTTTTCAAAAAGGAGTTATCTAAATGGCATGAAATTCGCATAAACACACATTACAATAGAATGCCCAAATAATTGACTTTTGGTGGAGTGTGACTCACTAGTTGGAGCAGATCAAGGAATATCCGAATGAAAGTAAAATAGAGAACACTCCAATTCTAAGGCATAACTTCAATTCGGATGTTGTTGCCTCGACCACTTGGATTGTATCAATGACGTTTGATCGTAACAAATCTCAGAAAAGACGGATTTATAAACAAATAAATATCTCACCCTTTAAAAACAGGACGGGAAATGATATAAATAAAGCATAGTGGTTAAATAGCATAATCTCTTTTGAAATTTGGGTAATTTAACCACTCAACAATGTTGACAGGAATGGATGAACCATGCCCGTTTATAAAGCATCAAGAAGGTAGTGGCAGACTGAGGGCGATCACAGAACAAGAGAACAGAGTGATCGTCCAGTCGGGGCTCACAGTCCCTAATGCGACCATACCAATAATTCGACGTATAACAGGAACAACAGAAATTGCTATGACCATCGATAGACGAATGAATAAGTAAGGACTGAGGTCGTGAAGCCAATGTACCGACTTTCCGGCATAGTTGCACACCTACAGGGATTTTTGCATTGGGGATGGGCGCATTCAATCTGAATTTCATGGACTGGAGTAGAATAGTATTCAATGATAAATCCAGCTGCAAATTGGAGGCATCAATGGCAATTGTCAACTCTCTCCAGTCTGTTGTGCCTACGATTGCCTAGTGGTATAGGTCAGGATTCGTTGCTTGAGTGTCATGTTTTCGAGCCCTAGTGCCACTGAAGACGAACAATGTAAAGGAGCTGATGAATGTTAAGTATTTTGACGCTCAAAATACTCCAGCTGGCGTGGTGTGGAAATTCAAAGAAGAGGCGCCAGTTCAGATGTTGTCCTCAACATTTGACAGAAGCTCACAATTATGAGAGATATAGGCGACAGACCATATTCCTCATGTTGTTTTATAGTGCGACGTTAATAAACACTCACTCAGTCACCTGTCTGCGGTCCTGCAAACAGCCTAACAACGAGGAATATGGAATGGAGCGGCGTTTCAATTGATTCCTTTTTTTGTGTGGTTATTCTCTATAACACGCTTAAAGCACGGCGGTATGTCGACTAGATTTTACACCCCGTAGTGCTGCCCTTCTTTTCACAGATTCCCATGTTTATATTTCAGCAGGACAGTGCCCGGAAGCACACGGCACGCCTTTGTGTTTGTCTTCATACATCTACAGCACTTTTTTGGTTAACGAGGTTGCCAAATTTCTCCCCAACAGAGAGCGTTTGGGCTCTGATGAGCTGATGTCTCTGACCGTTCCTGGATTATGCCGATCCAACTCATCAATAGAAAAGTGGCAAGCAACCCCACAGAAGATAATTATTACACGAAACAATGGCCCACTGGATACAACTTATATCAGAGCTATAAATAAGTCAATGCATAATAAGTTTAATTTTTTTTGCTCTTGTAGCAGCATTTTCTGAATAAAAATTTAAATCTCTATGATATTAGTAGAGTTTTGGTTCCAATGCATGTACATTCTATCTAACGACTTTCAACCCATTCGAATGAATTTTCTTTGTGTGCAAATTTTATGTTATAGAATGTGTATTCTTTAATACACACGTTATTTTTTTCTTGCAGAACCTTTAATAAATCTGTTTAAATATTTCATTTAACGCTAAATGGGACTTGTTTACTCATTCATTTCACTTTTGTGTACATATAATTTACCTGATAACTCGTACAACTCCAAATAGGAGTTCTCCCTCTTTGAAAGTAGAACAATGTGACGGTAATCACAATACTATCAAGAAAGTTTAGAATGTCAGTCCTTTTTAAGAGAGGTGTTATGTATAAAATAAATTTCTTTCTCCTTTCTGAGAGGAGAAAGATCATTTAGAATCAGCGGAACAAATTGTGCGTAAAATAACAATCATCGCAAAGCTGACAGTAATATTTTTTTAATTGCAATAGTATTTGAATATTTTACCTGGTTTAAATGAACAATCATGCTTATTACAGCGTAAATATTGGAAGATGTAAGTATAGAGCTATGGGTTCTGCATCGGGTTTTGTTCCGATTATTCGCTTGAAAGACACACTGACTGACGTTTATAATTATGCTTATACTCATTTCACAAGTTTATTTAACTTCCGGAATATGCTTATGGTATTTACCCGAAAGAAAATTTATATCTTTTAAAAGAAGATGCTTTTTCTTTACACATGATATTATAATTCGTGAGCTTCCATTTTACTTTTGCTTTGTTATTTTGTTCTATCGCTTTTATACTTCCTTCAATGAGTGCACATTCATTTTTTGTAGTTTAAATAAATAGGTAAGAACTGAAAAATAATTGCATTTTTAGTTTCCCTTGTAAATTTTATCATTAAACAGCTCAGATAAGAGATTAAATTACAGGAAAGTCCAATTGAGTTGAGAGTAGCATATTGAAATTACAATAATTTTGTTATAGATTCACTGGCATTGATAAAGGTGAATTGAGTATGATTTTAAGCTTAGGAATAGTAATTGTAAAAGTAGTTATAACTTAGATCTAATCTACTTTATTTATTTATACATATTCTTTTCACTTTCAGTACTGGATTACTCTTGCTGTTCTTTTTTGAGTTAAGAACAGGAAAACGTTTCTCTGAATAAATGAACTTAAGTGAATAAAAAATATATAAGTCTTAGCATTATTATTTGTGAATCTCTAAGCCAACTTGTGCGGCCATTTTTGTGAGAAACCAGTATATAGAATCCCAAAGGACTCTACAGTTCCAATGATACGTTTGAATATTATCATATTTATATATAACATAAATATGAAAGAAATAAAACAAAACTTCGAATTGGCGCTACTAAGTATAAACTTAAGTTTTGTCTTGGCTTATGTCTATCAACGCGTCAGCGAGTAAATGGTAGAATTTCAATAAATTCACACACATTATATCAAATCTGTCGATATAAATTTCTCCTTTTTCTACTATTTAAGTAAAAAACTTATAAGGGAAAGTTAAAAATTTTTTATAATAATTTCTTCAATTCTTAATTTTTTTTCACTAACTCCACAATATGAATATGGACTTGCACGAAAAAGTACTTTCTCAATAAAGTAATAACGCAAAAAGAATACAATAAAAACAAAAGTAAAACTCAAAAACTAAATTTACAAACATTATAAGTAACATTTTCTAATAAATGATAGTGGATTAAACATATAATCACAGCGTTATAGTAATAATTTTTCCTCTTTTCTTATTAGTTACCACAAGAAAGATGAAAAGAAAATATTACTTCTAATTATTGCTAATTAAGCTACATAATTTTGAAGTGTGTAATTATTAGTTCCAAACAATATCAAATTTGTCGCCCGGCCAGTATGGTGTCTAGGACCCTCGGCCTGTAACCGAGTGGGTTTGGGTTAGAATCCCGAGTGAGATATGGTTGTATCTTCTTCGGGAAAGAAGTTGGTCTCTTTCGCCTGTAATAGATTCCCGTCTCGAAAGGAAAGCAGGCACTACTTGTTATATGCTGGGATCATCATCTGTAATAAATGTGTATATTCTACTGTTGTATTGTATGCTTTCTGTTCTTCTTCACTTGTATTTAATATGTTCCCAGGATAAAAAAAACACACGACAACAACATTATCAAAGTTAAATTAAAAAGCATCAATTCATTGTATAAATTAAATTTTAAAACTCATATTTCCTTTCAGCGAAATATACTTATATTTCATTATCTAAAATATTAGTATCTAATGAATTTTAAAACAAAGAGCATAGCTTTTGTAACATGTTAGTATGACCAACTTCCTGATTTAACATATCGCAGTCATTAATCTGCTATTAGATTAAAAAAAAAATTTCATTTTGTCTACTATTTGTATCTTTTAATACAATAAAGCTGTTTTTATGGTCTTAAAAGTATTTTTTATTATTATTTGAATAATTTATTTTATTTTTTAAAAGCTAGTTATCCATTATTAGAAGGGGCCGAGGTAGCCTGAAATTCAAGGTAACAAACTCGTGACCGGCGTGTCTTGAATTCGTGCCTAGTACCGCTAAAAACCCGACATGTAGAGGGAAACGATGCACGTTAAATATGTCGAGGCTCAAATGTCCTCCCGTTAGTGTGATGTGGAAGTTTAGAGAGGGGTTGTCAGCTAAGGTGTCGTCCTCATTACTTGAGCATGGTTCAAAATTACAAGATCAGTCGGCAAAAGCTATCGAGTAGTTGAATAGCGCGACTTTAATATTCCCTCATTCACTCCAGTGCAACTTTTAAATGCTGTGAAGTATACGATTTTATTTGTACTGCTAAGTGTAAATTTATGATGTAGAAAAAAATAAGGGTGTCTGGAACGAAAATTTTCGAAAAATTATCGATTTTCACTTTTGTATATTTTCTAAAAGGTCAAATATTTCTGTTTAAAATGATATATGATAAGAGGAAACATGATAATTAAAAGAATTTTTATTTACTTTTTAAAGTAAACTACTCCTTGACGCGCATCAAAAAGCTCTGCCAGGAGCATCTGCGTCTCCCCTTGTATAAGTTTCTGATGAGCGCAAATCCATATGATCCTCAAGTGGAAAAATTAGAGTGTATTGTGCATATCCAAAAGTATATTGGTACACGTCTTTTGGATCTTAAAAGCAAAAACAGAGAAAAAAAAATGTTAATTAAATGAAAAAGCCTAAATGGTGAGTTAAGGTAACCAACTCACCTACGTTTTAATATCAAAATTTCAAAGATATTATAGTATGGCTATTAGAAATAATATCAATGATCTACATAGAATAAAAACTGCTGTTTGGGCAGTTGATTTTCATCTTCAAATGAGATCCCTCAGCATAAATTCATGATGCAAGTTTCAAGAGGCAGAATCTAAATGTAACGAAAGGTACTATGATCATACACACATGCACACGTGATAATGAATTAAATGAAATCAATTTTTAGAGATCTAGGTGATTTTATGTTATTAAGAAAATGCTTATATAGAAAGCACAGAACCCAAATGAGTCAGTTAATAACACCATATTGTTAGTGATTCCAAAATCTACATTTGTGGAATTAAAAACTCTAAATTTGTGTAAAGATCACTATTGCACAGCTCAATATCAGTCATGTAGCAAAATTAATGATCTTAAAACATTGTGACATTGAACCAAGTTATCACTGTGTGTCATACTTCAAAAAAGTAAATGCTTGTAGAATTCGTGTAGCCCAACGAAAAATCCTTAAAAAAAAACTTGGCTAAATTGTTGAAAATAATTAAAAAAGAAAATTATATATAGTATAGCCTTTTGAAAGAGTAGAGGGTAAAAAAAATGTCTCTCTGATATGCTTCTGGAAATTACTAAAAAAAGTTCAAAAATTACAAATTTCGCTTTAAAGCTTTTTTTCTCAAAATGTAATATTTTTCATTTTATGTACCTTTTTCTCAAAAAATACTTACTATATATAATCCTCAGGTTTTCAGTGAGCATACTTTTAGCATGTTTGCACATTTTAATGGAGGGAATTAGATATATCTAGCAAAAAATTTTAGATAAGACTTTTTAAAACTAAATTTTAGAGAAAAAAGACATTTTTAAAAAATTCATAGTTATTTTAGTTTTTGACAAAAAGATAAACCTTTCGTTAAAGTTTTGTTGATAGTACACATATTCTACTGTAAAAATTTTATCCATGAGAAGTAAGTAGTTTCTGAGAAAAGAGTACATTTATTTTTCAAATGACACATCCTTTTTGTCCGAAACAGAAAAAGATTTCATGTAAGTAGTGCATTTCGAACGAGAAAGGGTTCAGGCCATTATTAAACTTTACAGGCGCAGATGTGTCGCGAATGTAACCTATCATGTGAATTTTAAAAAGGATAGGAAATTCTTTACTTATCTCATCCTACTCCACAACGCTGGGAATACCTTAAGGTTTTAAAGATTGTGTTATATTTGATGACGGACTGCCTACTTAAGCAACTGAACTTGAGAAAATTGTTGATTTGTTGGAGCGAATGAATAGCGATTCTGATGCAGAAATTGATGACGAAACTCTTATTTAAACCATTGCATTTTCTAATTCTTTACATTGTTTGGAAACTGTAAAAACATACCTTATACTGCAGGATGTAAATGACACAGTATTTTCTTCACTGCATTAAGTCGAAAAGGAAGTCTTTCGAGTCAGGAATCAAAACGATTGTCAAAAATCTATTAGTCAGTAATTTAAAGTTTTTAATTAACTGGTGCTTAATTATTCGCCAATAGTACTTTTACCTGCTGAATAAAAAGCGTGTAAAATCTAGCTGTGGATATTTTTTGAGAAGTTGCTTTTAATAGAATTTCCAAAAGATAAGGGCAAAAAATTTGTATTTTGTGTGGACTCCGATATGACGAATAATGCGGAATCAGCGAACAAAATGTTCGGTTCCGATGAATTAATTAAATCGGGGTCCAATGGCATATTATAAAAGTTATGATTTTTTTAAATTTCTATTTTTAGTTTTTTGACCTGAGTTTTAATTCAATTTTTATCTATAAATTGTTTCGGTTATATTTCGGTTATAAAGCAGATTTTGCTCTCCATATTAATGGTAAACATACTTTTAATATTTTACCTACTTCTCTTAACTGTGAAACATTTATTTTGTGAAATTATTTATGCCAATAATCTAAGAACAGAAGTTAATTTTTCTTGGAATTTTGTATATTAATGACGTTTTCAGGAGGAATTGAGAGTTAAAAGGAGAAGTATTAAAATGGTATTTCTTGCTATAGGGATAGTATCATTAACTACTATTATAGCTGAGATAGATTTCACTTGGAACGAATAAAATTTAATTTATAATTACTTTCTTGCTCTATGAATCTGTAAAGATACTACGACTTCTATTACGTTAATTATTAATATTTTGTTTACTTCAAGATGTAATTTACTTTTTTACCTCTTTCATCTTGACAGTTTCTTAAACCAGAAAAAAAAAGCTTAAGGTATCCGACTACGTTCGGAATTGTGATTTTGCAAAAGCGTATAAATGGATAATATTTATGATATTTAGTGTCACTTAGATTAGAAAATGTATATAAAATTGTTTTAAGGATAGTATTACAATAAAAAATTATTTAAGTACAATATTTTTTACAAAAAAAGAGCATAGAATGACCCATTTTCAAAATATTCTCTTTTTGTGAAAAATGCTTCTATTCTAATAATATTTTGCCTGTGTATAGCTCAGACCTCTGTACAGAGACTCAACTAGAATTTTTGAAATATATAACTTAGAAGTAGGTTTATATATGTTTTACGACAACAGAGGGGAGAAATTTTAAGAAAAAAACGCCGGTAGTTTTTTCAAATGGTTGTAACTCTGAAAATAATGTGAATTTATACAGGTAAAATATTATTAAAATAGAAGCATTTTTCACAAAAGGAGAACATTTTGAAAAAAAAAGTTATTCTCTAAGTTAATTTTTTGCCAAAATATTGTATTTAAATAATTTTTTTTGTCAAAATGTCATGTCCTTAAAACAATTTTATACTTGTATTCTAATCTAAGTGACCCTAAATATCATGAAAATTTTCCATTTATGCGCCTTTTTAATATCACGGTTCCGAACGTAGTCGGATATCTAACTGTTTAATTAAATAAAAATATATTTAGTTCATGTATTTCTTATAGGAGTTCTTGGTTTATTGAATATTCTGTGATTCCTTATGTTAGTTACAAATAAGGCTGGAGTTTGTACAATAGTTATTTATTTATTTAACATACGTGGCTGTTTATTAACATAAATTATGCCCCCAAATGCAGCCGCTTGCTCATATTCTTTTCAAAATTTGTTGATCTAGAAATTTTGATTAAAAATTTTTGTACAATAAAATTCATAAGTGATTGAGAGATGAAAATCAGTTGGAAAAAGCATTGTGAAAAACCTAATTAATTTAAAGACATCGAAAGTAAAAAATCCGGAAATTTTTTGCCGTTTTGCGCCAAACTTATGTGGGCCATTTACGCAGATAATGGAAAAAGCTTTTTATTGAGTATCACCCACATCAGGTAGTACATTTCAAAAACGTAAAGAACAAAATAAATAAATGTTTTTACTCAAGCGGAACGTTTCAAGATAACGCCCTTTAATCGGAATAAAGGCGAAAAAAAGCTTTACTAATCGAAATGTCCTCTATCAAAGATGAAACAGAGATACCGACAATTTTTCTCGACGCTTACATTTGTGTAAACATTCTTTTATAGGCAAAATCTTTTCCGCTTTCATTTGTTATTGTTTTCCAATAATCTTCTTGTTTTTCTTCCTTTCACCAAAAATGTTTTTCTTTCAACGTTTCGAAAGCTGTATTTGTGTTAGTGAAAGTAGATACAGATTTGATCTCAATTACTTTCGATAAAGAAAGAGGCATTTTATGGTAATGATTTTCTATCGTTTGTAAAATAGACGGTTATGCATAAGCTCTTGATTACATATTTGTACGTTTAGTATTTGTTGTTGTTATGTAAAATGATGTTTTTCGTATTTGGATTTTATTTTTCCTTTAGTAATAATTTGGGAAAAGAAACATTGATTTTTAAAAACTATGTGGAATTAATTTAAGTAATAACGTTTTTATCGATAATTTATTTGTGTTTCTATTCAAAGTTTTATTATCACATCATTAAATTTGAGGAAATATTTTCTTTTTACTTATTACGTATGTCATAAATAAAACAATCATTTTGTTTAATTTCATTTGGATAATGTATAATAATGATTTATAATCTTTTAAATTACAGATTTAGTATTTTACACTTTTAACTTTTGTTAGAAAGTATTCTTTTATGTATGACCTAATAGGATATATATCCTTTAAAAATTGCGATAGTATTGTCTTTTCATTTTTTACACTATTAATATATCTTTTTTTTTCTTTTTTTAAAAATTTGGATGATTCTTTTGTGTAAAGCAGCGTTTCTTTCAAATTTTAATAAAAAGTGATGGGTTTAATTGATTGTGATTATTTGCATTTTAACACAGATTCCTTTAAGTTAAAAAAAGTTGTTAAGTTTACTTAATTTTATACATTAAATGAAATTACAAAAATAATAAAAACAAATACTAATTATAAAAATAACTGTCATTTGAAAATCCCGCGTGGATTATTATCACAATTGACTTTTAATTTAGATAAGTTTTGGGCAGTTATTACCCAGAATTGTTAGAAGGCATTACGTATCATACGGATGTATGCAGTTTGACACTCATCGAGTCCTTTTAATCCTATACCATTCAATTCACTTTAAATTTTAAGATTTGATAATTTTATCATTTCCTAATTAAACTCCTTTTATATTTCTCAATACTGTTTATTTAGTTGATTTTTGTTTTTGTTCTTTAAATAAAAATACTTTTTCAGTTATAATAATGATTTTCGTTTTTTGATGAATTGAGATAGAGATAGATTTTAGAGATATTCTCTTAGAGATAGATTATAGAAGTTCGAAGCATGCCTGCTCACAGTTATGGCCTTCATCACTTGATAGTGAAATTAATCAGGATCGTCACCAATATCTCTTGTCTTGCTTCTAATTGCAACGTTTATGAACCAATCAATTTTAGAGATAGAGATATGTGAGATGAAAACATATGAGGAATTCAAAAGGAACAGAGAAATGAAAGAAAATAGTCACACAAAAACTAAAAATACTTGCTAAATTTCATTAAACTATTATTTTGCTATTTGAAACCTTTTCCTACGAAGTTAATCACCACACAACAACTTTATACTAACAACATTTCTTTTCAGGACTTCGTTTTTTCATTAACTATTATAGAGAACGGTGGCCAAATTAAGTTAAATATACATTTGTAAAGGATAACTATTTACTAGGGGACTAAAGGTTAATAAAAACTAGTGAAAGTATCGTCAAAAATAACAAATTGAATTTCACGAAGTGTCTATCTTGTTCAACATTGTCTGGTCACTCTTTTCGTCTTATATTGTTTGCTGCACTATATTTCATTAGTTAATAGTTCTCGCGGTATCCTCCAAATGCCTTGTCAGCTAAGTTGCGCTCTATTGGATAATATGTCAGGTGAAATATAGGTAAGGTGACCAAACGTTCTCCTTTAGGGAGGACAGTCCTCCTTTTATAGGTTCTGTCCTTCCTCGAAAAGTGTCCTGCTTTTCAATATTTTAAAATTGATCTGTTAAACTCTATTTTCAGAGATGAACCAAACAAATGTTTCCAATATGTCGAAGAATGGTCTGAAACAAATATCACAGGAAATAACAGTTTTCCATGGTGTTTTTTGACTTCATCACAAGTAAATTGGGCAGATATAGAAAACTATGTTGATTTTTTTTATCAAAAGAAATGCCTGGTATTAAAATCGTTGACAATGGTTTGTTTGATGGAATTGGAAGACTGAATGTATATTTAAATTATAATAAATTGAAACAATTGGAACATCAAATTGTTAAAAGTTGAGGGGGAAATACTTAACCATTTCAAAAATGAACACATTCCATATAAAAATTTAGTTATTCTTTTTGAATTTACGTTGTGCTGCCCTGTAACTAATGCAGCAATTGAAAGAGTTTTTTTTCAGTTGGTAATGATTTTTGCGAAGTGACTAGTGAGAAATCAAAATTGAATGTTAATATTTTAGCTACAGTGCTTACTGTAAAATTCAGTACGAAGGATATATTTTGCCCTAACTTTCCGATATCATTAAAAATGATATGTTGACAAAAAAATCATTTAATGGGAAAAATATTCGTTTAAGATAATAATTAAAAAGAATGTAAGAGCGTAATTAGAGTATTTTTGTTTGAATTAATAAAACGTTCCATATATATTTAAGTTGTAATTTTTTCTTAAATTTTTCGTCCTCCTTTTCATTGTAAAAAAAATGTTTACCTTAATATAGGGAGGATACGACAACGTGAAAATTCATCCCTACACTATCATAATCATAGTTATTGTAATAATCAGTGACGTCTTAAGACTTCTTGAGGTCCTGGGTTCCTTTGCAAACCACCTGCGACCCTTTTAAGGTATCCGACTACGTTCGGAACCGTGATTTTAAAAAAGCGCATAAATGGATAATTTTCATGATATTTTAGTGTCACTTAGATCATAATATACGTATAAAATTGTTTTAAGGACATTTTAACAAAAAAAAATTTAAATACAATATTTTGGCAAAAAATTAACTTAGAATAACCTTTTTTCAAAATGTTTCCTTTTGTGAAAAATGCTTCTATTATAGTAATATTTTGCCTGTACATAACTCAGACCTCTGTACAGAGGCTCAACTATGAGTTTTGAAAAATTCACATTATTTTCAGAGTAACAACCGATTGAAATAATTATCAGGCGTTTCTTTCTTAAAATGTCTCCCCTCTATTGTCGTAAAACACGGATAAACCCACTTCGAAGTTATATATTTCAACAATTCTAGTTGAGCCTCTGTACAGAGGTCTGAGCTATATACAGGCAAAATATTACTATAATAGAGGCATTTTTCCCAAAAGGAGAATATTTTGATAATGGGTCATTCTATGTCCATTTTTTGTCAAAATATTATAAAATAATTTTTTATTGTAATACTATTCTTAAAACAATTTTATATACATATTCTAATCTAAGTGACACTAAATATCATAAATATTATTCATTTATACGCTTTTGAAAAATCACGGTTCCGAACAAAGTCGGATACCTTAAGTAAATAGTACATAGCTTATGTTATGTCAAAAACTCCAACAAACAAGGAAGTCTTAAGGCATGGGCCAACTGGGCCCAGGGTCTCGGCCACAGTGAAGGTCTCGTCTCGTTCTTGAATCAGCCTTAATAAGATCACGATTTGAATAATTTCAACGTTCGAATGTTACTTCCGTTTGAATTCTGCGAGAAACTGGGAATTTCGGACAATATATCAACTGGCTACATGTGATGACAGTCGTCCTATATAATCCTAGACATACACCATCATTAATCAAGCAGTCTAAAGGCAATAGTTGGTTAAGCCGGTTTCTGCGATTGTAAGTCATGCAGATTGATTTATTTCATGTTGTTGTTTATACGAGTTTTTAAGAACGTATGCTATGTTATGTCTTTTTAAGGGTCATAGGTGAGGCTTACAATTGTGTGGGGCCCAGGACTACTTTTGCGTAAGGGCCGAGGGCCGCAAGAAGCCTTAAGACGTCTTTGCCTACAAACGGTAATCAGTGACAAATAGATGCGCGTGACACACAATTTCACAAACCTAGGCACAAAGCGACTCGACCAAATGCTACCTTTGACTAAATGAGTAATGATGGTGTGTGGTGGTAGACCTAAGACAAGATTGGAACAGTGAGTACGACATAATAATGCAGTCTTGCGACTACTGCCAGTATGCATGTTTTTTGAACTTCCTACTTTTTAGGTGAATCTGAGAATAACATTTGACGATTAAAATCACTTGGATCATGATCTTACAGAAACCGAGTCGAGAACGAGATGCGTCTCCCCTTCGATTGCGAAAGCCTGGTCCCGTGAACCAGTTGGCTTATGCTTTAAACGTTTCTGGTAACAATTAAAAGCAACAGATAATGAACGGCTCAATGGAATAACGAAGAATACTAAGAGGCCCCTATAAAATCAGGTTTTGGGCCCCGAGCTCAAATACGTACATGATATCAATCAGTGGGCTCCCCGCAATGCGAGGTTGCGGGGGTGTACGTTACGCTATTGGAACGGCCATTAATAAGCGTATATTTAATTTGCAAAAATTCGAAGAATATATAAATAATTTTTAAATATTAAATTTAAAAAAATAAATACATTTTAAAATACTAAAGGTGGAACGAGACCTTTCCTACAGCTATTAATTTCTCCTCTCAGTGCTTTTGAAATTATAATGCTTTATTTTCAAAGAATGTGCCTGCTTACAATTTTTTTTTTCGAATACCTTTTGAAAGCAAGGGTTACATTCTACGAGAAGGTGTACAATCCTGAATAGAAGAATAATTTTTTTAAAAACAAGAAAATGCAATAAGAAAGCTTCAGAAAGACTTTACACCCGGACTTAATACTATTCAAGCGCTATTGACCTGACGCGTCTTTATGACTACAGACAGACATGTGACATCTTTTTGACAAGCTTGCAGTTTGTTAATGTGTTAACGGTACACTCCAACTGGTTGTTCCTTTTTCTGTTTACATTCATCATTTTCTAGTTTGAGGGACAGTTCAATAGCTTTAGAAGTGGCTTTTAAATACCGTAAGAAAATTTCTATGTTGTTTCCTGGAAAATCAAATCAAAGCATCTGGAAATATGTATGGGAAATTAATTTCTACGACCTGATTAATTTCCATTCTCAGAATCATTTATTTTGTCCCATAATTAAATGTTTTAAAAGTAAGAGAGAGGATTTGTATTTTTTCATGGAATCCAATTAACCTTAAAAGTTTTGAAAAAATACAAATTAGGTTTTTCTGGAGAAGTTCAGGATGTGAAATATTCCTGTTATCATCATTAATAAATCTCTTGTCAAAGAGTATGTTTTCAGTTTAAAATTTGTTTTAAATTCGAAAGAAGTTCTTAAAGAAAATTCTGAATTCCGTCAGTAGATTTGGTGGATAGATATAAATATATATATAAGGATGGATTGTTTAAATTCAGCATTGCTTCAAAGCGTCTTCAGGTGAGATTATCAAAGCCAGAAACAGATGAAAGTCACTTGGTGCGAGATCAAGACTGGTAGATGGTGTAGGCCTGGGTGGGCATTACGTCGATCGCGATCGACCGGTGGACCATCAAGACATTTTGGGGTGATCGCCTGAAAAGTTTTACCAGTTAGTAATTATGTACAGAAAATTCAAGATTGGCTGACAGTACGCAGACATACGTATATATATATATATACTCTTCTACTGGCTATAACAACAAAAACTAACTTAAAACAAAAATATTTTATTTTTTAATGTATTTCGAATTGTTTCATAATAAATGGCATCATTTGATATAATTATATTTGGGGCTATTATTATTAAGTTTGTATCTTGGCGTTTTGCTTTAAACGCGTTTTTAAAGTGTGTGTGTTTTTTTTTTAGTTCTGTAGGTAAATACGTAATTCGTACTTATTATTAAGTTATAATAATAACCTTTTCCTTACCTCGCCATACACCTATGACAATTGGAGATTGACACACACAAGAATTTCTAAAAGAGGGGGAGGGTTGAAGGTCTACCATTCTCGTATCATACCCCAATACGCAGCCAAACATATTTTTTTGATTTTGTCGATTATGGGGGAAAAAAAAACGGCAAAAAAAAAAATTATTGAACAAATTAACATTAATAAAAAAAAAATTACTAATATCAAATACTTAATTACATTTTATGTGCTACATACATGGTACGAAATAAATCGGGGGAAAAATGAAGGGTTATGAGGTAGGGTTCGGACCCATGGACCTCTCTCCCGGCCTTGCATGTGCCACTGACACTGGGTGGACCGCAACTCCTTGAAAAGATTAGAAGTAGCCAGCGTGCCCTGAAAAAGTCTGCCCACCCCTAGTGTAGGCGCTCCCACCCAAGAGTTGCAATGTGGTTTTGCATTGCCGCCGCCGAGTGTGGTCTCGCATTGTCATCCAACGACTGAAAGCCAGATCTGAGAAACCCAGTCCACTCTTTCGGAATCACCTCTTTTAATTTCGATCAGGGTGTCACAATACCGCATGGGCACTGTGACACCCTAGTTCCAACCTCCAAAAAGTCCACTCGAAAGTAAACGCTTCTTCCGTATAAAGCCCCCCAAATTTTTTCCCGGGGGGTTTTGAAGCTTATAAAGCGGTATGATTAATGTCTCAATGTACTTGGTACTTATGAGTGGAAAAATAAAGTTATGTCTTATCTTTAATGTCTTATTCTATGTTTTGACTTTGCTACCCAACTCTGACCACAGCCGACAGAGGAAATTTATTTTCCGACTCTCCTTCGTAATTTTTCAGCTTTATGTAAAAGTTTGGACTATTTTGAAGATAAAATTATTGAAGTATCAAATAAATTAAACCATAACTTGATATGAAATAAAATGTTTCAAATTATCTTTCTCGGAAACATAGGGAATTAGCAAACAATAAAGTATTTAAAATAGCACTTTGAATTGTATTTTTCCAATCATTTAGACTCCTCAGAATGTGACGCAAATTTTCTGACTGAATTCTCCTTCTTTTTTCGTCCTCCTGTTCTATTCAGAAATAACATTTCTTTCTATTTAATCTTTTCATAACCATTTCAGCCGAAAATAACAATACATTTTCTACTATTTACATCTCTTAATATCATTGGCAAATTTCAGTCAAGAAAAGTGCAAATTTTATAATTAATTACAATTTTAATAACAATTAATTACAATTAATTTTAAATATGTTAATAAAACAGCAATGAAATTCAAATTTGGTCTATTTCTAACAAACGGGGATACTTTTGAACGTCAAATGTAATTTTTTTTTCATTTTTAAATCCGTTTACCAACGATGAGCATTATTTTATTCTGTAATGCCCCTAAAAAAGAAAAAATTAAACTTTGTTGCAAAACGACTTTAAATTTTATGCTTGTTATAATACTTGATACTAAAACTTAGTATTTCTTTGGTTAAACCACCTTAAAGTATATTTATGGGGGGGTTTTAAAAAATTTATATTCAGTTTCTAATTATTTGTCATCCAGAAAGTATTATTGAATATTTGTACAGATTTTCCTTCAAGTTTTGTCCGCATGTCGTCAGTAAGAATTTACAAGTAACATAAAAAAAAAATTTTTAATCGATTCCGACTTTGAATGGATGAATAGAAAGTACTTTATTAACGACTGAAAATTTGAACAAGATATATACGTATATATATATATATATAGGTAGAGAGTGAGCTATAGTAAGAGTAGAAAAATAGGGGTATGTTATTGAAAACACAAATGATTGTTATATAATTAGCATCCCTTTCACTGTTATTTTATAAATATATTGATGTATAACTTACTAATTTATTTTTCGATTTTTCATAAAATGTAATCATTTTCGAAGACTTGAATTTTTGTCTTTTGTCAATATTGGTTAAATCGAAGGCTGATTAACTGTTTCTTTGAAATATGAATCATGTTCATAAAGTTACTTTATTTTTTTTAAAAAAACTTGATGTATGTAAAATAATATAGCTGGAAATTTCATTCACATAAATATTTTCTGTTAACTGGTACATGTATCAGAAAATCTAAGCTAATCAAGTATAAAGGTATGCAATAAATTTAGAATTTAACGTGTCCCATACATGATCTCTTTAGATTATAAAAAAGTATCATCAGCCTGAACTAATGTTTAATGAGTCCCCAGAATTATACTTACATATTAATATTCTCAAAATTCATTAATGTTAAAGTAAGGAAAATTATATTAAAGTTCATTCTTCGCTTTTTCAAAGAATTTTAAGGGTGATTTATAAAATGAGGTAGAAGATAAAGAAACTAAAAAAAAAATTATAGAGGTTTCAAATATTTGGCTTAAAAAATCCACGAAGATAATTACTTTACGATTAAGAAATAAGAAAAACATATTAATGTTTCTGTATTACGCTAATAATATTCCTTATCGTAATATCCCAAATCATTGACTAATTATATACATTCTTTTTATTTAAGTCCCTTAGCGAGCAGTCTCTAAGTTCTCCAAATTAGTATTCTCTAAGTTTTTTTGATCGCGTACCATAAAAAAAAAATAATTGTAAGAAGTGCAGCATATTATAATGGATTAAATCTTACTTTTATATGAGATTAGATGCTATCCTTTTAGCATTGTTTATAACACTGCAACGTCCTCATTTTAATATAATTAATGTTCAAGTGTCATTTCTATTGCTCTAATAGATTATTAAAAATTCTATATATACGCAAATATATCAGGACCTTACTTCTTAGGCATACTTCAAGTATCACTCGACGTACCTTTTGGGATATGCATAGCCCTTTTGGGGACCAGTTTATATATTAAAAGGAAAAAAACCCTCAATCTCTATTGGAGATTCAAGTTTTCTGTTCTCAAACTCCTTTAAATGCTTTATTTCATGACATGAATATTAGAAACTATTTCTGAAATTTCCAATTTTTTTCATTTCCATTATTATTATGATACCTCCTAAATATACTAAATATCATTCAAATTTTGTCAACATATTATTACTACATTCAGTAATCTCAGATTTCTCTCTAATTTCGGAGAATCCCAATACTTAAATGTATTTCAAGAGTCCCTCACATGTAATTTTAGAATCAACCTATGAAATATAATACAACAAAAGCAAAAAATCTTTTATCCCCTTTTCCTACGTTTTTTAAAAAAATCAAAATATTAATATTGATATGTATTAATTAAATAATTCTACTTCTTATATCTTCTATATTGATAAAGTATGTGAAGAGTATGGAGATCTTTTATCTCTTTGGGAGCTTTTAGTCAGTCTCACGGAAGGTAGAACAGCTCCCAGACTACATGACTGACATTGCATGCTTCCGGTGGTACACCTTGACGAATCCCGCGGCATTCCAATCACAAGAAAATAAGCAAGGCACCCCAACGAGAACCCTGCTCCAGTTATTACATTTACAGGCGTTCCATTTAAATGAGTAAATACACACACACACTCCTCCCCTAACTAAATACCATTTTCTTTTCCTTCTTCTTATCAAAAAACCCGATCGAGTTGTGTCGCATCGTAGAAAGTATAAGTTCTTTCGATAACCGAATAAGAAGGAGAATGGTTTCTTTAGAAGAAGTGGGTTACCGACTGCACGAGGTAAAGGAAGGGGGGTGGAAACACCACGTGACCCGAGTTAGGCCTCGATCCGCATCCACTTAGACGGAAAACTCCAGTCAGGTATATAAAGGTTTTGCCATCGCTGGACCTCTGGACATTATGCTCAGATGAAGTGTGATCCTAGAGACAGTCGAACAGTTTCTGCTAACGTGGGCTTTCAACGGACTATTGTGCTGCAGGACTAAATTATCCCTCACTTGACTGTGGACTAATCCAAGAAGTGATTTGATTAATTAATTAATTAATTAATTGTGGGCATTTTTAAGTGTGATTATTTCGGATAAAGTATCTTGTGTCAACAGTGTGGTAGGATCATCATGATGAGGTAAGATGTCCTTTGTATTATGTAATTTTTTTTTTTTGACTTTGTGCGTTTTTCATTTAATGCTTGTTATTTATTGGAAAAATTTTATAAGGTTCATAAGTTAAAAATTTTTAAGTAAATGATTTGATATTTTAGTAGAACAAAAATGTGCACGGATTTTTTAATGTGAGATCATTTTCAATTAAATGAATTTTTTTTTTTTTTTTTGAAAGAAAATTTTATTGAAAATTGTGTTAAGGTTCTATTCTGTATTTTTGTAAATTAGTATTAGTAGTTAATAACTGTTTGAAAATTATTTTTTTTTTAAAATTTTAATTTAACTTGAAGTTTTAGTATGCAAATTAATTCTATTATCATTTCAAACTTTGTTGGCACAAGCTCAGTTTTACAAATAAATTCTAAAAAATATATAATATTTATAGTTATAATAATTTACAAGTTATAAAAATTACATTAAAAATTTTAAATTTAAATTTTGGGGGGTTTTTAAAAGAAGTCATAAATAAAAGTTTTCCATTTTTTAAATTTAAAATATTACAAAATAGTTTTTTATATTACTCTTGGTCGATGTAAGACTGATCTGTGACATAGATATATATATATATATAAAATATTCTGTTTAATAAAATTTTTTTAATTACATTTTATTGTAAGTGAATTTTTTTTAAAGAATTATACCATTGAAAATTGTTTTCCCCAATTTAATACTGTACTTCTTAAAATAAAAAAAGGAAAAGAATACGATGTAACATGTATATATATATAGTTATAATTTATGAAAAATATTTAAAGTTTAACCAATTGTTATAAAAACTATTTGCTTTTTGTATCACATTTTCATTTATCATAATGGTTTAGCATTAAAAGTTAGAAAAAAAATTTTAATCATAAATAGTACAACGGATCTTTTTTAAATTACATACAGGGAAAAAATAATTCCCCCTTTTTTCATTTTTTTTTGAAAAAAAATTTGGGAAACTCAAGTTCTAAAAGATTATTAGACATATTGAAATATTGTACCATACAATTTAATTTAATTGAATATTTAAAAGAAATTCGTCTTAAAATAAAAGATTACGTTCGGGTTTAGTTTGAAAACCATTTTTCTGTCAAAAATAAAAAGCTCTAGGTTAAAATTTTTTCCTTTTTTTATATGCATGTATTATTTTTAAAAATTCCCCGTCAAGGATTATATATTCACGGAAAAAAAAATCTGTTAGATATTTGTGTGTGTTAATGTAAACTATATTAAATTTTTCTATGGAAAAGAAGTTAGTTTAAAAGTAAAATCTATGGGCAAAATGGAAGAAGCAAAATTTAAATAATTTTATTTACGTGGTAAATCTTGCGAATTATCAGACTTTTTCGTATATCATAAAATCCTTTAGAATTTTAAACTACTTTAACCAGATCCTTTGTGAACTTTAAATTGATTATGATTTCACAATAATTTGTAAGTTTTTTCAAAATTATGTCAGGTATTTTTTTTTTTCCCGATGAAGAGTAGGTTTTAAAAAATGATGGGGAAAATAATAATATTACGGAAGTGAAAATTTTACTTTTTTCATAAACATCAAGACATACTTCCTACAATTCACACCAAACAAATTAGCGAGCAAATCTTCGCGAAATCATTATTTTTTAATTAGAACTTCACATTAACCATTTTATTTTTATTACTGAGTTTTAATCCTGAAACCAGACAAAAAATTGTATATGTGTTCCTTTTAAAATGCAATAAAACAAATTATTATCCTGTTTAGAATGAATCATGAGTTTCCGGAACCCTGGATTGCAAATTTCTGAGACTCTTAATTTCCCCATTACCAATAAATAAATGTTAATTGAAAACGTGTCATCCTAACACTAGTAACGCTATATTCGACTTAAGGGGTAAAAAACCCCCAATGGTTTTGAACAAGCACTTTTTAGGGGAAGAAAAACTAACCGGTAAACAAGGCTTCCAGAATTGTTTCTTTGATTTTTTCGTTAAACCCCAAATTTTTGCATAGTCCCCCCAAACTTTGCCCTCCCTTCCTAGCATATTTATTAATCGCCAATTGGGGCCGGAAGTCAAGAATGACTGCCAATCGAAGGGTCCAATCGCCAAAGATGATCAACAACAACAAAGCGAAGATTGACCTAGTAAGAGGTCTTCCTTCTTTTGCGGTGGGGGAAAAAGGAAGCCTTTTTCTCCCTCCCCTTTTTTAAAAAGATAAAATTTCCTTTGGGGGAAAAGCGTGGAAATGATAAAAGAAACAATAGAACCATTAGGAACTAGGAATACTTTTTGGGAGAGAGAGTTTTGGTTCTTACATCATATTTTATGTAACGACGATTTCTTTTGAGGCAAAGGTCGACCAATTTCTTCGGTGGAGATAATTGTTCGCTGTCAAATGTGAGAGTTGTTTTGCTCACCTAATGATAATTTCGTTGGCGATACAAAGAATTAAATGTAATTTGTGGAAGATGTGATTATGTGCAGAGGTGGTTTTGTGGATTAATGAATAATTTCTTGCTTTAAATTCTAGGCAGTCTTACTAAAAAGTGAACAACTGTTACTAGGCATTTGAAAAGAAATGTTTTTCTAAGAAAGATAATTTAAAAACGAATATAATAAAAATAGATTCGTCTAATAAAAAAGGGTTTATGGTCCTTAAAACTACAGAAAATTAATTTGGCTTCATCTTTGAAATTTTTTGAATTCAAGGAAATTGAAAAAACAAATATACAAAACCAAAATAAAACTTATTTTATTGGGCATTCTTTTAAATATACTATCGATATAAAATACATTCTTTTAAAATTTATTAAAAATACTACAGTGCATTCGCATACAATTTGAAAAAAATGTTTTTAAAACTGTATATGATAAAATAATACTTCAAAACATAATATATCAAAATGTTATCTTCCAGATGGCTGGAATTGTATCTTTCTCACTTACGGGAGACTGAACAAAATAGAATTGTTAATATATATAGACTTTTTAAAAATTTATGTGTTTGAAAAATTTACTGATACAGAAGTTAAGAAAGCTCTTGGAAAGGAAAAAATTATTCTTCAAATGATATACTGAGGATAAAATCTTGCTGAAATTAAAAAAATACCGAACTTAAAATTTTGTTGCTAAAAACCTATATATTCCTGTCTATTCCTCACAGCAAATATTTTTATTTAGTATATTAGAATGCAAATTCTGTAAAAAGTGTCAACTTTTTGTTTAATTCAAAGTTAAACATTTTATTCAATATTACAAAAACATTAACATTTTTTTTATTTTCTCTGTGTTTAGTTAAAAACTTAAACAGTTATTTTGAGCGTGATTAAACATTTTAATATATTTAATTAATTAACGATTCCCAACAACCGAAATTCTAATTAATTGTTAAAAGCTAATAAAGGTTTCAGTTAATTAACAAAAATCAACAAAAATTTCAATTATTTTGACATAGTTTCTTCGAGACAAAAATTGTGTTTTATTCTAAATAATTACTAAAACCCATGTAAAACAATGAATTGTTAAATTTATTTTTCATTCATTTCTTTATTGTTTTCTGAATTCTTTTGTACAGTAACAAAAACTATAATAAGTGATTGTATAAATGCCACTTTCGTTAAAAATTATTATGTTAAGCTTAGAAATACTAATTTGCAGTAATTATCTATTTAAATAGCTGTAAATAGCTGTTATATTAAATACTCTTTTTCTATTTCTGAATAAATAATAATTAATTTTGTGTGTTTTTCGCTTTTAATTTTTTTTGAATATTTTACATGATTTAATGTAACTTGTTATTAATTTGAATAGTTTTATGAGATGCTAATCACGGAAAAGAAAAACAACTACACGCATCACATTTCTCCAAAAATAGATTTCAGAATACCTTGAAGCAGTGATGTAATAAATCAATAGCTAAATGATCTGTTGAACGATAAATAATTATAATTATCATCAATGATAAGAGCACCCAACTTTATTATCATAAATATTTAAATATCCATAACATCCAAGTGCTACGGCGCATATTAATAGCCTAACAAATCGATTAAATCGATATCTTCCTAATATGAACTGTTACTTTTTAATCTTTATCATTAATTAATTAGGTCAAACTATATTTTATAATCATATACACTCTTGTTTTATCCTGAAGATATGGGATAGATGAATATCTGACCAATTTGCGAATCAATAAAGATGCATGTCTGAAGATTACTGTCAAATGGGGCTCTTCTTAAGGGTGTTTGGAGAGAAAAACTGCTTTTGGGGGTAGATGTTAACAGGCGAATGACCTTCACTTCCCTTTCGTTATTATATTTAGTATTACAGTGGTCTTCTTTTCCAATAAAACCAGTTCTAAGATGCGTTCGATGGCCTACATCCTAGTTCGGGACCACCCTTCAATTGCAACAGTGCACGCGTCTGCTTTCACTTAGGACGTAAATTCTGGAGCACCCCCCCATAAATTTTGAATGTAATCCGACTAAAGGTTATTCCACACTCTGAAAAAAACTTGAAAGAAAATGTCGTGAATAATTCGGCTATAAATTTTCATGCTTAATGTGAGGTGAAAAAAGATCAGAAAATTTTGGATAGGTACAAATTGATTTCGATTAGTGGAGACAAAAGAAATAAGTATTTGAACCAGGAGACAAATACATTGTACATGTTTAAAGAAAAGTGAAGCAGACAATTTCAGAATATTGCAACAAATGAAATATCGGTCGATTTCAGCTTGCTGGTACAAAAAAGAATTATAATAGGATGGTATTAAAAAATAACTTTTAATGTTTATTAACAATAAATAAAGTATATTAGTCACCAATTTATTTTGTAAATGAATATTTATTTGAAAATATTCTAGTAAAGCCAGACAATTTCAAGTGCAAGAAATGGAATATCGGTTGATTTCAGCTTACTGGTACAAAATGAAGTTATAATAGAATAGTTTTAAAAAATTACTTTGAATGCTTATTAACAATAAATAAAGAATATTAGTCACCAATTTATTTTTTAAATGAATATTTGTTTGAAAATATTTTAGTAAAGCCAGACAATTTCAAGTGCAAGAAATGGAATATCGGTTGAATTTAGCTTACTGGTAAAAAAAAAGTTATAAGAGAATAGTTTTAAAAAATTACTTTGAATGTTAATTAACAATAAATAAAGTATATTGGTTACCAATTTTTTTTTAAACAAATATATTTTAAAAAAATTTTTGTGGTCTTTTATTATGATGCCTCACGTAATAGTACTAATTTAATGCATTTGAATTATGGAACAAATATTTTTATTACGGTTTAAGAAAAACCATTTAGACTAGTGAAAAATCATTGAGTAGAAAAAGCGATATAAAATCCTAAATATCGGCTTAAATAATTTTAAAACAATGCATCAAATACGTTCGTTTGTCTTAAATTTAAAAAAATTCATTAAAAAGTGTCAAATGAATAAATAAACAAAACTTTTAAAATTATTCTGTTATAATGAGTTGCAAAAGAACAATTTTAACCATCAGAGGCATTTTCAAAAAGAAAATAATAATACATACCTTTTACGAGGATTTTCTTGAATAACTAATTCCTTTCCGAAGAAAATTTTGCTTACATTCATTTGGATTCTATGTCTTTTGTGATTTTTGCTACATCAATGGCTTTTAATATCCCTATTGCTGTGTGTATATTTCTTTTTATCAATTATATTCTCTATCAACGAATTTCATTTAAATGAAAGTTCAGTTAAGAAGTCAAAATAAAGTTAGATCAACTTTATCCAATACATCACATTCACTCATTCACTATACAAATACTGCTATAATAAGATGTATATCAGGAAATCATATTTACTAAATCCACAACAGAACTCAAATTGCGGAATTATTATTTTTTTTAAAAAAATCAAAATTACAAATCACAAATACAGTTATTAGCTGCACAGAAATACCAAACGATATATTTAAAAGAATATATTACAATTATTTAGCTGTAAATATCGAATGTGCGATGAAAAGAAAATGTAAAATGAATCCGCCAAAAGATATTTTAACAATTTATTCTATGAAATAAATCAATAACAAGTTATTCATTATCAAAACAATAAGTAGCTGAAAAGAAAAACGAAAAAGAAAAAAAAATTTAAGGAGTTTGATATTTTAAGCACGAGAGAAAAATATTTTTATATATGGATTAGGTATTTTAAACAGAACTATTTAATGTTATTTTAAATTGAAAAAATATATGTAATATTTTTGTAATTTTTATGTTGTATATGTCTTAAACTTTTTGTACTTACAAATGGAATAAAATAAATTATGCTAAAATCGCATAAGTTTTACGTATTTAATACAGTACAATATGAATTCATATAATAATATTGAACGAAAAAAATTATTAATGTTGCTAACTTTAAAAAAATATTTATTTAAATTAAATGTTAAAATTTTAATGAAAAATAAATAATCAGGATTAATTTTAATGCAATTTGCATCGGCGCGCAGTATTATAATAAAACAAAATAATTTGAAATAAATTTTTAAAAACGAAAAGAAACAGTGTTTATTCCAAAGTCTTGATACGTTAAAAACTGAAAGAGGCATTTTACTTTTTAAAAAGCATTAATTCATTCAAGAAATGATTTCGTTAACAAAAAACTTATTCTTCAAGGATACAAAATTATCCTTTACTTTTCTATGATATAATAAAAATTAGAAAAAAATTTGTAAAAGAAACAAGAGAATCAAACCACTGTTATGAACAGGATTTAGAGAGTTTTATATTAACATCTAAATTTTTTTTCTTTAAAATGCTCCTTTTTCAAAAGACAGAGGGAAAAAAAGATGAGTTTAAACTTAAAATGAACAAAAGAGTTCCTTTTTCTGTCTTTAAGACATACTTTCTGCTAAGCGGTTTTAATACAAATAGTTTGATAAAGTTATTTGTTTTTTTAACACGTTTGTTTACAGTTCACTCAATCAGAAGAACAATTAGGGTGGGCTCGAGTATATCTACTTAATGTTGATTGATGACCATTTCACTTTTCAGGAAGATTTATTGTTTTTGTTAGAGATTACGGATGTAAATGAGAGTAGCTGTGGGAAAACCTTTGAGCAGTTTTTGTTCGAAAATTTATTTAACATTTTTGTAAATTATTGTAAAATAAAACACCTTTTTTCTAAAATTTAAATTATACTTCAGTAATTAAAGTACTTCATTAATAGCTCATTAAATATTACTGTCATAAACGTGTACCATAAACTATGAATAAATTTATAATTAAAATTAGTTTTTAGGAATTGTTCATGGATCTCAGGAAATATTGTGTATCGGAGTTATTATAATTAAGAAAATAAGTGTACTGATAATCAGTAGTTCTGTATTCTGGTAAATATATTTGTATGATTTTGAATTTATTAATTGAACAAACAAATAGTTTTTGTGTGAAAAATTATCGCCATTTATAAATATTGGGAAACACATAAGTGGAAATTTCCTTAAATCGAATGATATTCTTGAGATTACTGTTGTTTGAAAATTATTTTTATCAGAAAACAATTATTAAATAATAGAAAGTATGAAAAAAGAGTATTTCTTAACTTAAAACAAAAAAAATGTAGAGAAAAAAAATATTTTTCAAAAATTATTTGATCTCAACTTAAATTTTCAAAGTGGATATACTTCAAAAAAGATTCAGAAAAAGTTATATTGTTAACTTGTTTTTATATCCCCATTGTAAAATAAATATTTCTTGTATTAAAGAGTTTAATAGGCAGCTGGATTATTATATACTGCGAATTAATTATTCTTTATTATAACCTATTATAGCATTTAACCCTCCAAGCGGTCTGCACGTAAAATTCCGCCATTCCAGAGATGCTTTTTCTGCCTTCAAGCAAGATTCCCAAAAGCGGCCGAGCCGCATTCTTAAAAATACGGCTCAACCTCTTTTAAGAAACCCACCTGAAAGCAAAAAAATATGTACGGTGCATTTTTGAAGCATCTCCAGAATGGTAAGACTAAGTGCAGACCGCTTAGAGGGTTAAACGTCAATTATTCAATAATTCAGACAAATTAAAATGTTTAAATTCGGGAAATTTGCAACTCTTTGCTTTTGCTAAACAGGAAATATCTCAGTAATAATTATGCCATAAAAAAGTTACTATTGGTTTTTCACATAATAGTTTTTCACCCTTTGGTTGTTACCCCGATTACTGACTTGCAGATTAATTCATTGTCATTTACGTTACATTGAAACTGTTTAATTGACAGATGACATAAAAACAAACTTTTCTATTTTTCACTTTCTTGATCTTACTTTTTCGGATTTAAATATTTTGCAGCATAAAAACAGTTAACTTAAAACATTTGTTTTTAGAAAATATTTAATACATCAAAGAGAAGCATTTAGATTTCATAATATCCATTTTGCGGGTTTCTCACATTTACCATATATAAATGCTTACAAACCCATACGCACTTCCAAAAAGAACAAGAAGTCATGAAAAATATCTTTTTATCTAAAACTCGAAGGCTCTGCAAGTAACACGAACGACCACAAACATTTAAGTTCTGTTGGCGTGCACGAGGCCAAGCGTGATATTTTATCACATCTTCCACAAGATTACAGGAAGAGGGTTCCTATTTAAGTAAATGCCGTGAAGTAATAAAATACAGCTTCTTCCGACGGAGGTTTTTCCAGCAAAATAATATCTAAGCGTTGTTTGTTTATTTTGTATTGTTCTGCATACTTTCTGTTTTTCCTTTGTGGAAGTGAAAGATGTTGGTTGGTATGTAATTGTTGTAAATTTGCCAAATTGACTGTGGAAATTGTAATATTTTACATTGGTTTAGTTCTAAAAATATATTATGAGGAATGTAATAATTTGTTTTCTCAGTGAAATTGCTGTTTTATTATTTCTAGTTGGAAGAAGATAAAAGAAGTTTTTTAAAAGGAATCTCCAAATAGCCAAGTAAATGAAAATTCGAAAAAAATATTAAAGATGTTCATGCGTGATTGCTTAAAAATATTTAAATACTTAAATAAGGTTTACGTGCTTCAATGTATAGCCTTTTTACTATAATAAATTATTTTTTTTAAAAAGTTGTGAAAATTAACAAAATGGAAATGAGATATTGTCTTGCTTAGGGTAAGCCTATGAATTACAAAAATAATCAGATTTACAATATCCTTCAAAACACCTAAAATGTATACAAATTATTTATGAAAGCAGCAGCTGCACTGTAATTTGTTTATGTGGATATTGAATAAGAGATTAATTTGTACAAGGGAAAGTTCAGACAAAAATCACGAAGTTCAAATTAAAGTGTGGCTAATAAATTTTCCTTTGCTTAAAAATATATTCGTGCAATAACAACTCTGACATGTTTGGGAGGGAAAATATCGATGATACATAAACACATCATTAAGTTCCACAAAAGGCTCTTTTAATAAATGGTTGCCATCAAGAATTGAGGGTATTTTAGATCCTGGAGACATCCTTCTGGCTTCATCTTTGGCTTCCAAAATCGCCCTGCTGCCCTTTGTAGAGCCCCTGGGACATTTTAGCAACATTAGTGCAAGATATTCTTTTCGAAACTGGGTTAGCGATTTCGGTAGCTGACTCAAAAACTAAATCTTTCAATCAACCTTTCCCCCTGTGAAGATTTAAACCAGTTTCAGATGTTTTTGTTACCACAGTAAACAGTACTTTCACATCTTACTCCTTAAAAACTATTTGCTTTTATTTTATATTAAAAAGACGTAGAACTAATTGTCTTTTGTATGGAAGGGGTTTTAGATTATTAAGTTACAAGTTTTCTTGATTATAAATAAAGGTTTCTGTGGTTATAAACGTCTGCGAAATTAAGTGTTGGTTATATTTATTTTTGAATTTAGTGTTATTTGTGCTTAGTAACAGCTTTTAATTTTTATATTTTAATGCTTCAATTAACGTAAAATCGCAGGTGTGTAAATGCTCGCTTTTTTATGCTTAGGTTGGAAATACTCGGTTGAAATTAGGAGTGTACACAGACTACTTTCATGGGAGGGGTTGCATTTAAATAACGTAAGCACAAGCACGGTGACGTAATCTTTACAATTAAAATTCCGATTCTATGGGAAGAGTGTGAATCCCTAGCCCCTCATCTTGTGTACGCCACAGGTTTAAATGTATTTCTTTATAGCATGCTTTTCTTCAATATGTATGTTATAGAGTTAAACTAAGCGGGTTTGCCCTTTTCTGTTATTTATGAAATAAGAAAAACATATTCCACAGACAAGTATTCACATTCTTTCAATTGACCAAATGATTTCGTGGACAATTTACTTAACACTGCATAAATCATAAGCAAATAAATATTTTCACAAAAGATCTTTTCATCTGACATAATTCTGTGACAGCCTAATAGTTATAAACTTCAAAAATCTTCACTTAAGGCATTTATATTGGGGTTTTCTGAAGATGTATGAAAAGAAAGACCACCTAAATAGAGATCTTCTGAAGATATTTCATTGATCTACAGAATAAAGCTGATACTTATTTGTGTTATGTCTATAGGTAAATTCAATTTCTACAGGTAAATTTTGTAAATAATAATTGTATATTTGTAACTAAATTATTTCCTTTGGAGCCTTGTTGAAGCGTCCAATTTGCATTTCCGAAATGCTTTTGGTCCCACGGAAGTGCAACAGCTTCAATAATGTCCCTCCGGTTCACTTTTTGATTGATTTTAACACCCTCATCCACAAAAACCAAAGGTGTTTTGCCCCTTGCGCAAATTCTGACCCAGACCATAATCGACTTTGGATATTGGCGATGTTCAACAATTGCCGAAGTGCTTGGAGCGTCCACACACCAGACATTATCATCGACATTGTACCTCAAAACACTACAAAAGAGGGCTTGGGTGACATAATAATAGCTTTATGTAGCTATATTCTCGAATGGATCCAAGAGAAAAATTAACTCTCTGAAAGTAGAAAGATTTTCCTATTCAATATTTACCCGAACGAATAAATCTTAAGTTTTTTAATGTAAATTAAATGTTGAAGATCCAAAAATTTTAGTACAAATCTGATTGTTCAGTTTTTATATTTTTAAATTATGTTTCTTTGTCACATTTATGGGAGGAGGGGGTTAATTCAGTCATCCTCAACATTTAGCCGTGGCTAAATATTATAAGGTCTATTGTCAATAGCTTTCGTGCTGCTTCGAAACACGACATTAATAATCAATCAATCAATCAATCTTGGACGCATATAGTACCTAATTCGCAGTATTACTGTGTTTGAAATAGTAAGCTGAGAGTCACGCTAAAAATATCCTAAACTAAATATATTTTCTGAAAGGAAACAGACACTACTTATGTTCTGTGTCACTTTCGCGTTTTGGTTATTTCTTTGTAAAAGTAAGAAAATGCATAAACATATTCGAAAGCAGTAATAAAGAATGGTTAAATTTTCGTTAAAAATCATACGTTATTTCCAGTTATGTAAAAAAATCTTAAAATTTCAGAATTTTAACACTTGATTTCAATATATATATATATATATATATATATATATATATATATATATATATATATATATATATATATATCCTTAAGTACATTTATGTCCCTTTTTTAAAGGATTTTTTCCAACGACATACGTAGAAAAAATAACTTACGGGACATTTATACAATCGGTAAATGAAAGCAAATAATATATATGATGTTCAAAACTAACTAGATCTTAAAATTCTAACTTAATAGCGCTTTTTAAAGAAACAAAATTAATTCCTGGCAATCAGCTCGAGTGAAAACTTATCTAAACTACGCTTTTACTTGAGTGACATAAAAAAAGAAAAAAATAAATAAATAAAAACAATAACAATCAAACAATTCTGCATCCAAATCCGTATTTGATTTAGATTTTGAATATGAAACCTAAATAATATTCTAAATCTAAAACAGGATTGAACTATCTCAAATTTAATCCAGGGCTCTATTTACTGTGTAATTTTAAACTCATAATATATATTATTTGCTTACTGAATGAACTTAACTGATTTTAATTTTTTTCAATCTCCCCTTTTTATTGCATCAGTGAAAATAATTTTACATAAAATTAAAACCAATGAGTTTCGTTCTTTTAAACTAAGTACATAAAACATTTTCAGGAAATTAACGCGAAGAAGAACCGATAAAAGTAGAATCAATACAACGAAATCAAATTACCTCATAAATGACGTACTAAACACAAAAACGAATCTCACACTAGTTTACTGAGTTCTTTTATTGTCTGAAAATAGACTACTATGAAACAAAGTTGTCAAAACCTTATCTCAAACTCATAAAAAAGCTTCCAGTTTTCTTTTATCGCTGTGTGTTCAATAACGTTTATTCTTCTCAATCAAGATCGCCAAAAGTAAAAGTTCCGAAAATAATAAACATGACCTGCGTCCCGACAGTCGCCTAAATAAGATAAATGTTACTGCCATTCTGACCATATATATAATTATCGATTGTGCCCAATACATTTCATATGGATACACGTTCTACTGACCTGCTAACAAGTGTGAAAGTCACCTTATTTCGAGGATAGAGCAACCCTTTCCCTTTATATAGGAAAACGATTAACTAAAGGATACCCAACAATTACCCCTGGACGGCCGTTAACAATTAACTTCAATGGCTGGTTGGGACACAAACCGGTTACTAGTTTCAACTGATTCAAGTTGTTGGGGGGAGGGCAAAGATTATGCTATCAAGATTGATCTAAACTATTAAGAATATTAAAAATCGTAGTCTTTGACACCAATGTTAAAGCGTTTCCTTGACAACTCAATACAGCGATAAGTCAATGAAAAGTATCTTTGATTCCCACTGTTAGAGTTAGGAGATCCAACAGCAATGTTTAATCCAGTAGATCGAGATTCTTTTTTTTTCAGAATTTCAAAATGTACCTATGTGGAAAGGATATTCTCTTTGGTATATAGATGAAAGGGAAAATAAAAACGAAAAATTAATTTTTGTGTTAAGTACTGCCACAAGGGAAATGAAGTTCAAGTATTTGATCTTTTTTTTAAGGTAAAAAGTCAAAGTAACTTTTGATAAAGGAAAACATGTATTTTACTACTTTTTGACTCTTATTGTAATGAGTGGACACATACTGAATGGTTATTAGAAAAAAACTCTGCTGGCATTTAACAGCTTTTTTAGTATTAAGTAAAAAGGCCTTCTGTCAATATGACAATGCACGATAAAGAGGAAGATGAAAAAAAGCTTGTATCGGACTAATTCGATTATGTGGGATAAGGGATCTGGGGTTATGAAATGTTGCAATGTACATTTCACTATTACAGTGCTTCTCAAACTTTCTATACTTGTGACCCAATTTTTACCCCTCCCCCCACTCCATAAAATAACAATGTATTAAATTCAATAATAATATACTTTGACGTAAAGCTTCAACACGACTTTAATTATAAACCGTACAAATTATCAAGATATAAGTATTAAATTTTGTGTATAATTTTACGACATGCCCATTGGGTAACTGATAATTATTAAACTTGTTCTAAACTCAATATTGTTAAATTAATTATGAAATACATTGTGCAGTACTGATACATTTATAAGTGTATTACATCAGTGTAAAATGGGTATTTTATTTTTTATTATGGCAAAATGTATTTTGTTTTGGCTCCTTTCAGTAAATAATCTTTTGTTTTCGACTTTTTGATATACTCATGTTCCCTTTGTAGGGTTATCACCCCCATCCCACGGGGGCGCCACAATTTAGGGAATGCTGCATAATTAACTACTCAGTACTTATTTATCAGTATTTCTATTGCAGAAAAGTAGTTTAATTTTCAATCTAAAACCATCTAACAAAAATTAAGTCTTTTCATTTTTTTTTCGAAAATTCTCAATCCCTTTGTAGCAATATTAAATTCTGAAATTATTTTAATTATTTTTCTCCTAATCATCATACCCTAGAACACCTTTTCCGCATAGGTAGGTTCGGATTAATAACAATATTTTTTTCTCTCTCTTTTGAACCGAGATTCATGCTAATGTGTGATCTATCAAAGAAACGCATGAGCCTTGTTCCTACTTCTAAAACATTTATAAAATAAGACGTTACTTTTTTAAATTCTCATGTTTTTTTGACAGAATTCAGAGATAGTTTATGATTGTTTGAAACATTAATGTACATTAACAAAGATATTTACTTGGCATGTAATAGTTGATTTTTGTTCGACATTAAAACTTAGTTAGTTAAGTAGTTTGACGTTCTATCTAATACATATATATCAAAACCAGTTTCCTTATTTTTAATAATTTTGCTATAATAATAATCAAAAAGGCTTTTACAGAATACATTAAGAATATTTTTTTAGTTTACTTAGTTGGTTGAATGTTGATTCTAGGGCTTTTGTTGAATATTTGCTTTCGCGCTATTGAAGTAAGAATAACACGCCTGCAATTGTTTTTACAAAATTTAATAACGCACTGATAAAATAAAGAACGGTTTAGTTAAATAATAAACTTGCTCTTTTAGAAAAGCTTTTTTTAAAGTGTTTGCAGTCTTTTTTCATTTAGGTTTAGGTTAGGTTTATTTTCTGGTTTTAGTATTTACAGATAATTCGAATATTTTAAAATGAAAAATCAGACTCTTAATTTTGAACAGGGATAATAATTTAAATAAAGAGGAAAAAAAAGGGGAAATTCTTCTTTTTTATATTTGAATTAGACACAAAAATTATTCTAAGAATTTTTTAATTTTAATTTCCTTATAATGTTCTGACATTTTGGGAGGCACAATTTTTTTTAAAACTGTTATAAAGAAATTTTTATCACAAATGATTATATATGTTATACTTATCTAATCTTTTAATGTACTATTTATAATTATTTTCTCAAGTTGTATTTACTTCTTTTATACCGCAAAATATTTGAAAGTACGTATTGAATTTTATTCTTCTTGAATAGAATAAATTCGAAGAAAATTATTATTTCGTACATATATAAATGCCACCAATTATATCAGTCTTTTTATTGAATTCAATATTTAAGGATACTCATCCGTAAATCAAATATTCTAATGTAATCTACAAAGAGTAATTTTAAAATAATTATTTTCAGACTAATTATTTTTTTAAGGAAAAGTCCATCATACTTTTTAAATATGTGTTTTTGAAGGTTAAACCACATTTCTTACCTCTCAAAGAGAATCATTGTGTGATATATTATAAACATTTGCTTTTCTTTAGTATATTTTTGAGGAATATGAACGACTAAGTATACAAAAGAGTGGAAACTTTGAATTCAAGAAACCTTTATTTTTTGCGAAATAATTAATTACTGGGTTGTGGAAGAAATCTCAAAATAACAGAATTTATAACACTTAGTCTAAAATATTCAATAGTAATTTATAATTCAAGGAAATATTTCCTAATTCTCAAAATATTGTATGTGCAAGAAGTAAGTAATACCAAAAGCAAAAATAAAATTGTTTTATACAGGACCATGAATACCAACAGGAGGCTATGATAGGTTTGAGGTTATATAATCACGAGCTCTTGGCTTCCAATAATCAAGTACAATCGAAATTTCAAATCCTTCTTTCACTAAAGATTTGTTGCACAGAATAAAGGCAGTTACAGTACGTTTAATGAAACCCTAACGTCTTTGTCTAGTGCGAATTAGAAAATTGGGATTGCAGAGGGGGTTAACTTTTTTTTGGATAGTTCCATATCAGTCTACAAAGTCTGAAAAAGAGAAGTTTGAAATAATCAAACCCCTTATTTCGGTTCTGATCCCTAGTAAGGAATCTTCGTTTTGCAAAATATTATCCTAAAATTATACTTTAAATGCAACAGGTTAGCAAACTGTTATGTTGATCGAGTTTCGAGGATTTCATGCAAATCAGTCGCTAAGAAAAAGTCAGTTCCTTAAGAGCGATGAGAATTTATCGTCGAAAATCAATCCTTGAAATACAGGATTCAGCAGCAAAATTTCTAGAATAAATATCAGAAGGACTTCATACCTTCTACAGCATTCAGACACAAAATCAGGGTATAAAATAGAAGTTGGCTAGATTATTCACAAGCACCGCTCGTCCTACTCAAAGCCGAGCTATCGCTATTCGAATCTTCACAGTCAAGGCAAGACTACTAATCGTCAAAGAAATACTATTCATTTCCGGAGAGCGACTCCTATTCATAGCCCTCGCGGATCCTTCGAAAAGATCCGCTTGCGTCATAGATTGTGAAATTAGTTGATTTCTCCACTAATTTCCAGAAGAATCCATAGAGTACCGAACTCACTCAAAATGGTCTCCAAGCAGCCAAAAAGACGTCTGAAGTCGCCAAAGTGGTCGTCAAAGTCGCAATTTGTAATAGCTCATCTGACGTACGGCTTATGGCACGATTACCGAGTGGACATGGCCACGAACTCGTGGCTGCGTTGTTTTTAGAGCCCGAGTTCTGGGTTCAGTGAAGTTCTGAAGTATAGAGAGGATAATGTACATTAAATCTGTCATAGCTTAAGGTCCTTAAACTGGCGTGATGTAGAATTTTAGGAGGTTGTACCAGGTGTTGTCTCATCACTTGAACGTGGTTCAAAATTGTGAGGTCAGTTGCTACGTAACTACAAAGCGCGAAGTTTATAATCAATGAGTCAGAGGGTGACAAATCTTCTCGTTATATTCCCTTGGTAAGGGGATTTTGTTTGTTAAGATGAGGATAATACTAAGAGTTAAGTAAATAATAAAATATGCAGTAATCTAAATCAGCAGTAACCAACCTTCATAGACCACTAAATGTATAATTTTGAATTTGGTGGTCCACTATTATGATTGACTTCAACATGGCGGACCTCTATACCTATATTATCAGTTATTTACCTCCCAAAATTCATTTCAATGTCATTGAGAAGGAACTTCACGAAAAAAGTAAGAACAAACGGGCAGCGCAAAGCAATATCGATAATTTGAAGCAATATGCTGCCAATTTATTATATTGCCCAACTCTTACTTTCAACTGTTGCTAGATATACTTGCCGAAGTAGGTAAGAATTCACTAAACATAGAAGTAATTTCTCTAAAAGTAATAGGTAAAATAAAAGTGTAAAATCCATATTCCATAGCACGTTTTGTTGTTCACCATTTTTGAAATTGAATCTTCATAAAAAATGTAGATAATTTTCCAATATTTCTGAGGACCATCAAAAAAATTTCATGGACCATCAACGGTCCATGTACCATCGGTTGGCTACCACTTATCTTAATTAAATCATGACGAAAAGCTAGAATCCTTGATTAAATGCATGTTTCTTATATTAATTTATTTACATGACATTTTGTAATTTATCTTCTTCTTCAATGGCTCAACAGCCCTGCGTGGGCCCTGGACTTCTCCACAGGCATCCCTACTTTTGGCAACTGTTTTCTAATTTTTAACCTTTAAAATTTTTAGATCTTTTTCGACACAGTCAATCTATCTTAACGGGGGTTTGCTCAGAGGTCTATATCTCACGGGCTTTGCCAGAAAGATTTTCTTGTATCAACGATCTTCATTCATTCTAGCCAGATGACGCATTTAAGTTTCTGTTATTTGACAGATTTTACAATATCAGGTAGTTTGTAAATTTTGTAAAGTTCTAAGTTAAATCTTCTTCATGGTCTATTCACTTGGATGCAGTGGCGTAACGGAGAACATTTGCCCCCGCAAAGTCAGGTATTGAGTCCCAAAGTTGGATTTTACAAAGGGTAGGTACTTGGCAGAAGTCAGGCTTTGGGTCCCCTAATACCCTGCCCCCCTAAGATGCGGGGGGCTGCGGGGATGTACGTTACACCACTGCTTGGATGCACCACCAAGAATGCAGCGTACGATTTTTTCTCTCGAAAATTCTCAAATGCAATTCATCTAAAATACCTTATATGTTAGATCAGTTCAGAAAATGTTTTCTTTTTCAAAACGACAATTCAATATATTTTTACCATCCATACATATTATTTACATGCAACGCTGAAATAAAACATATTTCAGTTTTAAGCACTCTCCTGCTGTAATTGTATTTGGTACAAAAGTCCTCACTCTGAGCCGTCAAACAAAATTTATTTTAAATGTATTGATAGATCAAATGCTTTCCTCACGAAATCTACGTTGAAAAATGCAGCGTTCATTATTGCATTGACTCTTCTTGCTCACAGACAAGCCTTCAGCAAACACATCCCAAATGACTTCGTAAATACACCAAACAAAAGATCATCAACAAAAACACGCCTAGATTCGACCTTCCTTCCAGCGAAGAGTTTGTATAACCGAATCCGAATATTGAGGCCGAAAAGCAATATGGTTGCCGACACCCACGGGCGATGCAAATGATGGGTCAAGAGGCTTCGAACTATTGTCTGACCTTATTCTCTTCAAAAATCTGTGAGATTTGTCCCATTCCAAACACTGGATTTTAAATGTCGAGATAGTCTGGCTTAAAATCCACTTTTTTGCTTCAGTATTTGTTTTTTTAATGGATGGAATGATGTAATAGTAAAATGATATGCATTCAGCTGCAAGATTCGAATTACAGCCTTTGGGCTTTCTGAGCAGAGGAAGGTACACAGTGAGAAAGAATAAATAGACTTAATTGGCTGGATAGTTTGTCTTTGAAAACTTGGGGATTGTTGCTGTTTCGTTCTTTGTTTTCACTCGCCTACGTTTTTGCTTGTTACTCGAGACCAATTATAACCCACCTCAGGATATTTTTAAACTAATTATTACTGAAATTCATTTCATTTTTATTTCAAATTACTCGAAAGTGTCAAAAACAATCTGAATAATAATTCTACCTAAATTTCCCCATTTTGAGTATTTTTTTTTGCAATTTCCATAAAATAATCATTTAAATTAATTAAATTCCCATAATCATTTAAACTAATTAATTTTTTTTACTCTTGTTTACCCATTTAATACAAACCAAATTTAAAGCACCCTGCTCTGGGTGCCAAAATTTTATCTAAAAGAAAACATGGAATTTCACAAAATCTAACAATAGTGAATCAATCAGTACTATAAATTAAACTCATAGCTCAAGGGCTTGATTCATGAAGTCACATGATAAAAGCAAACACGTGTTTTCCATTGAATTCAAAACAAACGTTAAACTAATTGTACTTATTCTATTTGTAAAACTCGGATGAAATTTCAAATTTCATATTTGGGTAAAGATGTTTAAATGTTAGGGAAAAAAATTTCTTCAAATAGATTTTTTTAAATTGAAAATAAGGCGTATTTTATGCTTATACTTTTAAATAAAATGCATTTTGTATACATATGTACTTTTTAAGAGAAAGTTTCTGCAAAGAGCAAAACTTGGCAACACTGGAGCGCGTGAACTGATTAGTTGGAAACACAAGATAGTTTTTATCGTGTGACTATGACGTCACATGAGTTTTTGAATTGATTGGCTAGAATCACGTGGCTTTCACTATCATGTGACTATGCCGTCACATGAATTAACCTCATTATAAAAAACCTTACTGTAGCACAGTGTTTTTCAAACTGTGGGACGCGGCCCCCTTTGGAGGACGTGATAATCCTCCAAGGGGAGCTCGAGTATATCGAAAAGTCGAAAACAAAAGAATAAACATAATTATTAATTTACTGAAAGGAAGCAAAACGAAATACATTCTGACATAATAAAAAGTAAAATACATATTTATACTGATGTAATACACTTATAAATGTATCAATACTGCGCAAAGTATTTCATAATTAATTTAATAGTACTAAGTTAAGAACAAGTTTACTAATTACCAGTGACCCTATGAGCATGTCCGAAAATTATTTACAAAATTTAATTCTTGTCTTGATAATTTGAACAGTTTATAACTAAAGTCGTGTTGTAGCATTACATCAAATTATGTTATTGAATTCGAATACATTGTTATTGTATAGAGGGGGGGCGATGAAAATTATGATTGAAAATTGGGTTACAAGTATAGAAAGTTTGAGAAGCACTGCTGTAGCAGGATTCGGATTAACTGAAACTGCACTAAGTGAGGTACTTACTCCTTGTATACTTTCTACACGTATCGGAGTCGAATTGTTTTTATGACCCCGCAAAGCTAGAGTTTTTAAATCCTTATTTGAAAAATAACAGAAAAGGAAAATAATACTTAGATCTCTGCATTAAAATGCATAAATAATCTAAAGAATAAAGAAAAAGAGTTATTCTTAGATTCTTATTTATGAAAGCACGTCTAAGATTCGAATTATATTGGAACAATAAGTATAGAAATTTGTAATCAACGTAATGTTACAGAGTTTGTAATAGTCTATAGTTAATATACTGATGACCGAATAATGTGGTCATCATATAGAAATACTCATTCTCAAAAATCAAGATATTTAAACTAGTTTCGTTTCATAACGACTCGAGCAATCATTTGAATTTTATACAAATCATAAATTTTATTTCCTTCAGGGGATATTTACCAGATTTCGTCACACGATATCATTATTCCTATTTTTCATAAGAATGCGCAACCTTTCGTCGCGCAATTCTATCTGGGTCAAAAAGCCTATACCCCTCCACAGACTTCTAACCGATCGACAAGGTCGTTCTTTCCATAGAATCGTCTACTCACACGACCTTAAGTAAGGCTGAAGAACTGTTTTGCATTTAATACCTCTTAAACGCTTTCTCAAGGAAATTTAATCTATCAATATTTGTTCCTTGTTGTTTTTAGATGTAAGCCCTTATTGTCAAAAAAGAGCCATAAGAAATTACGCGCTTACATCGATGAAGGTCACTAAAGGTCAGGGATCAGTTGTTAATATGAATGAGTGATATTGGATTCACAAAAAGCAACTAATGCGTGATGATTGTTATATTTATTGCTTCAAGCCTGCATAAATCTAGGGCACTGCAATTCTCACATTGTTGGGTTAATATTATGCTGATTAAAAACGTAACATAAAAAAAAATCTTAAAGTATTTTTTAAAAAGAATGCAAGTAATTATGATGGTGTGTGCCACCTTTTGGTAAGTGCAAAGAGAAAATGCTTATTAAATTCGAAAGTCTGCCTCTTCTGTAACCTCGTCATTTGACCATGGCTGAAAACTACGCAATCCCTTCTATTGGTCCTGAATGCGACGTTTACTAAACAATCAAACAATCTATCTATCCTCTTCCTTAAGTGAATGGAATAAAAATTTCGCGATGTAAGCTTTGGTTCTGTAAGTCAGCGGTTCTTAAACTATGGTCCACTGACCCCCGGGGTCCACGAAGGTCTAAATTTTATTTAGATTCCTCATTTACAGTCTGTGTGAAAGGCCTAGTAGAAAAATTTAAAGATGTGCCATCCTAAACTAGCTCACTAAATTGCCGCCATTGAAAAAATTCTACTAGAACATGTATTTCGATCATGAATGTTAATTCAGGGAAGGGTGTTCAAAATCTTGGGGTCCACAATGTCAGACTAATACATAAAAGGGGGCCGCGGCGATCCAAAATTAAGAACCGCTGCTTTAAGATATAAAATTGGAAGGACTTGGTATTTCATGTTTATTATTTTGGTTTTTTAGTTAAATTTGCATGACTTGACTTAAAAAATGAATGCCATGACGTAATAATGCATGTAACATATATGGCATTTAAGTTGTATGTTTTATAAATAAATATTATTCTGGACTCAATAAATTTCTGTATTTGTATTGGATGGGTTCATATTTGCATAAAGACGCTAAATTTCATAGATAATTTGTTTCTTTCGAAAATGGAGATCCTTTGATGTTCCTTTTCAGATGTATGTAATTGAGATTCGGTGGGTTTTTAAAAAATAAACCGAAATGTCTTGAAATGGATAGTTATAGGCTAAATCATAAAATATTTTCGATAAAAATTTAATTTATATTATGTATAATCACTCTTTTTCATTTCTTCGTATTTTTTCCTTTCAAAATGCCATTCTTTTTATTAAGTAAACTAAAAATGTTATGTTTTAGGATGTATTTACCAGACATGTGCATTCTTATAATTGAAAATAGTTTAAATTTTTTATTCTAGCTATAAATAATTATTTTTTCGATGTAGTAAACCAAACACATAAAGAATGCTACATATGTTTAGTGATGCGAAATACTAGGTACTACATATTTTAAAGTCTTGGAAATTAAATCCGATAGAAGAACATTTATTTGTGATTTTTTTTTAAATGTACAGATTTAAAAAAAATGTAATTATCATTGAATGGCTTAACGAATATTTAAAAAAAATCCCTCAAACACTACAACTGATTATAGTTAGTTTAAGTTACACGTATGCTTCATATTTTTTTATTTAATGATGTCATTGGTACTAAGTAATTAATTGTCAATAGAAAAGATAAAAATATAATTTAAAATCTTAGCAAGAATTTCTTTTCGAAAATTCTTGATGCTTTTCGAAGTTTTAATGAAAATCTGAAATTGAGTGTTGTGTGTTGAACCGTTTTAATTTTTCAGAATTGATGATTTTTGAATTTGTGCATCTTTCTAAAAGTATTTAATCAGATGAATTTTAGTTAATTTATAGATTTTGAGATAAGAAAAACTTTATACAAGCATTTTGAAGTTAATCATTAGGTTATTAGTTTTTTTTTTACTTGGTCATTTTAATTAATCTTTTATTTATAGATTATTTGTTAATTTTTGAATAAACAATTTTAGAGAAAAACGAATTACTTATTCTTAACTATGTTCACTCAAAACATCTGTTTTGATTCGTTAATTATTAAAAAAAGCAAACAGCTAAAATATCCCTTTTGACACATACCTTTAATCAAACAATAAGTGACTGTTTTTGAGTGAAAATTAAAAAAAAAAATTAGTATATATATATATAATTGATATTCAAATCAAAGTTTGTGGATGAATCTATTTTTCAAAATACTGAAAATTGTGAGCTTTTTCTCAACAAGAATATAAAGATTTAACGTAGTAAAATATCAATAATAGTCAAGGTAATTTTAAAAGTTACTCATAGTGCAAATTTTTATTTTAAAATGCATTTTTGTCTTTGTTACTTATTTATTTTTGTTATTTCACAATTTTGTAACTTTTGTTTTGTTATTTACTTTTGTTTCATTTATCTTATTTTGTTTGTTTACTTGCTTGCTTAAGTCCGTGTGATACTTGTCATGAGTTCGAGCCCTACTAAAGACCCGCCGTGTGCAGCATTGCAGTTAAATTTCAAGCTAAACGTCCTCCGTTGGTGTGGTGTGGTAGTTAGGAGGGGTCCAGCTCAGGTGTCGTCCACGTCCTTGACATGGTTCAATTGTGGTCCGTCGCCAAAAGCCCTCGTTAGCTACAATGCGACGTTAATTTCACTCACTCACTCCGTTGATACTTCTGGTGCACGGGAATTATTTTATCTATCTTTAATAAAAAATCAATACATAAATTAATTTTTTTATATATTTAAATAATTAAAAGTTTAACTTGTCTCTCAGAATCCGACTTCTTTCTTTCCAAATATCTCTTAACAAATCAAAAGAACCAACATGCACAAACAGAAAGGAATTATTTTTAAAAAAATAAAACCGACTTATTTGACTTTTATCCACAAACAAAGCAAAATCTCTAAACAGAACCATTGAATAAAGTTCAAGTCGAGTATTTGTTCCACTTTTGAAAAAATCCACTTAGGAACTCGTCCACGATTTCCTTTCAAGAAACTTCGCTAAAAAGCTTTGGACAAAACACGGATTAAACTCTTTATTCTTTCTCAGTTTGTTTCTCGCGTCCTTACAACAATGCATTGTGGAAAACTATTATTATCCTATTCGAGGTGATTGTTATCGACGAGCAAAAAGAGTACGTTCCGATTCGTCTAACAATCGCCAACTTTCTAATCCGAGTTTCTCCGTACATTATCTGCTCTGGTTCTCGGACGAATAGAACCCTATACCCTTTACCATAGTTATGTAATACGGCCATTCATTGTGATACTGAGATACATTAGTGAGGGCAATAGTTAAAATATGAGTTTACGTTAGTCATGGTTATCGCTTAACTTCAGCTTTTCAAACTGAAAAAAATGAAATAAACATTGTATTTCATTAATGCGTATATCGCGATTTTTAAATTTTATATTTTATGAAGTATTAAAGTGAGTTTATATTGCTAACGCAGATAAAATATTTGATTAAGGAATTTTTACGTACTGAAGGGAAAAATATTGGCTCATATTTCGCCAAGTCAAATCTCGCCAAGTGGATACTCGGTGATGACACACAAAATATACATAAATAAGAATTTATTTATTTTTGTTGCTAATTTAACTAAATAACTATTAAAACCAACTCAAGAAACTGTCGCAAATAGTTCAGTAAGCGATATTTTATCTAAGGCTATATCAGCATTTGGTAATTCATCGCCTTCTTCCAGATAATATCGAAAAGTACCAAATAAATTCCAATTTAAATATGTTTTGACATGAACTTATTTAATTATTTCCAAAATTTAATGCTATTACATGGTTTTGTATAAAATGGTATGAGGAAGGAAAGAAATAAAACCCAAAGTGTACGTGTGCTTATTTTCGCGTGATCCAGAATTCACTAATACAATACATATCGTAATTTTGCACTTCGGTCAAATTATTATTATTTTATCCAGGAAATTTGCTTACCAATTCGATTACCAATTAATTTATATTTTACTTGTAAGAAGATAAAACATATACAAATGAATACTTAAATAAAATGAATTAGTTAGAAAGGATATTCTCTCACATCGTGGTAGTTTGATATTAGATACAAGAGGGCAAATGTCATGTAAATATGATGAAGCAATTAGTCAAAAAAATGTTTGTATGACACTTTCTACCAGTTTTAAGGAATTAAGTTAGTTTTTATATTTTCATTCGAATATGCTGTCAGCGGTTCTTAAACTTCCGATCGCCGTGGCCCCTTTTATGCATCAGCCTGTGGCGGACCGCCAATAATTTGAACACCCCTCCCTGACTCCCCAATCATTGCTGAATAATTTAAAGATTCCTCAATAGTTCTAAGACGTCCTTTGCTACTGACTTTTTAACACTTATTTTTATTTCTTTAAGAAAACGGAAACATCTAATTTAAAATATTACGTTGTAGAGTAATGGCTGTGTAGTAGCAAACAAAAAAATTTTTTGAATTAATATTCTTGAAATAAATATATGATCTTGTAGTTTTTCTTTAAGGACATTTTAGAGATCTAGTCTAGAATGTAACACATCTTTTAATTTTTCAATGAGGAATTTCAGAGTCTGTAAAAGAGGGAAATCTGAACATTAAATAACACTTCTTCGCGGACCTCTAGAAAGGTACCCCCAGGGGTCCACGGACTACAGTGTAAAAACCGCTGTGCTAGGTGATTGAAGAACTCATCATGTTACTTCTAGTTCTAAAAACTTTCAGATTTCTAAATTCAAAAGAGTCATCATTCAAATTTCTCTATGTATGTAATTATGTCGGATTTTATATTGTGTGCTAAGAGTCAAAGTAATAAAATTAACACCAATATTATTTAGAGCAAAGTATTACCTTTTGTTTACAAATATGAAAGACTTTACTCAAAACTCCTATATAATGACAGCAGATATTATCTAAACGTCTCATTCATCTAGAGTTTCACGAATTTTAAATAAACAGAAGCAATTTAAAGTCGATTTCCATTTAAAATCTCAGGAAAGTGGTTTCCTTTACACACAATGAAAGAAGATACCGTAACTTTCCTTGTCCCATTTTAATCCATTTTTGCTACTCATGTGAATATTTAAAACTGGAGAAAATGATTCTGAGAAGTAACCGAATTGTTCTTCTTGAACACATTATACTCCACAGAAAGACCCGGAAATACTTAGTGTAAAGGATCACCTTGCAAACAAGAGTGAAGTGAAACAGTTACAGAACTATGTCACATACAAGAAAAAGACTGTAAAACTTGAAACAATCGTCAAGTTCTGCTTAATTGACCTGTCGATTCTTCTCCCTTTGTTGGGTCAGACGCATTAAGAGGTAAAGATGCTATCCGTAGAAAATGTCCTGTTATTACGTTGATTGTGCAATTTTTGCATGTTCGTTATTGCTCTGGTCTCACTATCAGATTGTGATTTCTAGCTGATATCTAGTTTACGCCAAAAGTATAAAAGCGTGTTTCAAAAGTAACAAGTAGTTCTATAGCTTCGTGATTATGTTTCTCACGATTGTATATGTTTTAAATGTAAATTAACTTCTGAAATTGATAATGATGTTTATATATAAAAAAAATTCAGGAAACTGCATATATATTAGAATTTTAGGATAAATATGCTTCCTGTAATTTTTTTGTTTTGTTTCATAGAAAATTTACACTAATTTAATTCTGTACAAAATTCTAATGGTATAATTTTGTGAAAGATATATATATACAAGAAAAATATTTAACAAGTTAATTATTATTCAGGAAATTGTAAGGGTTTCGATAAAATTTTGGCTCTTTTGTGAACTAAAAAATTTCCTGAGAGAGATAAAAAGATGTTGAAACTAGAAAAAAAAAATCTTGGAAAAAATAATGTAAATCATTTGAAGAATTACAGAATTCTCTTATTTGATTGGAATATTCTTTTTAAGTAAGATATAAGAATATATATTCAAAATTAAAATGTAACGGATAAGGAAAAAAAAAGATTAAAAGGAAAAACTTTTGTCACTAAAATAATATTCTTAAGTGTAAATTAAGTTTTCCATTGAAACCGTAGAAAGAATTAATGTATTTTGTTAGCTTTAAAGTAATTATTGAGATGGAAAATTTTGAGACTTCTTTCAAGATTTTAAGAAATAGTTAAACATACTATGTATAAAAAGACCTCCCCTTCCCTCTTTCTTAGCTCCTTTCAACAATTTATGACATTTGGGATTTTATAGATAATAAAAATAAAATTAATAATTTGGCAAAAAATATCGTTATTTTATAATCCAATTAAATAATTTAACAAGAACAATTTTCTTGTTATAATTCATGTACCTTTTTAAACCTAATGCTGTTTTGTGATGCTTTATAATTTGTTTAACCTTCAGGGTTTTTTTATTTCTGCTTTATTAAAAATCCGTTTAACACAACCAATACATCTCATAATGAGTTAAATTCATGATGTCACGTGATAAAAATAATCACGTGTTCTCAATGAAATTCAAAACAGACATTAAATTTGTTCTTATCGTAATTTCTAATTTGATAATTGTATAAAGATGTTCAATTCTAAGATTCTTCGAAAAGTTTATAAAATTAAAAAATATATACATTATGTTATACGTGCATTTTTAAATGAAGTGCATTTCTTACCTATGTGCATTATTATTGTTGACAAATACGTACTTCATAAAAGAAAGTTTCTGTAGAAAGCAATAGTTTTAATGCTGGAAATTTTGATTGGCTGAAAACATGCTATTGTCAATCGATTTTATCCAATTTAAAATGCAATCAGATGACGAAATCGGCATTTGAGCAGGCACCTTACCCATTAAATCCGACCATTTTCGACATTTCAACCAACAGATTTTGCGTGAATCAACTTTTATTGATCCATTCTATATGTTAGGAATTATGAAATTTAATTTCACTGTCTGTCAATAAGAAGTCTGATTTTTTTCCCCTTTTTGGGTTTAAAATGTGCCCCATTTGTAAACAATTTACTTTATCACTGGTTTTTTTTAATTTTAAAAAAAACTGGCGTAAAACGCAATTTTAATCCCAAAAATAAGATCGAAATTTACGGGTGCGCGTTAAACGCCGAGTATAAAAATGAGAGCTTTAAATTTTAAAAAAAAAGAATAAAAAAAAATAGACTTTTACATACATGGAAATGCTGTTTATTTAAAAGACATAACATTCCTTATAACAACTTAAGGTGTTGTAGTCTTAGAAATATTTTTTCAAAAACTTAGGATAATACCTCGAACAAAGGACTTCAAAGCATAAGAGCATTGCAATCGTACATTACAAGATTCTTCGTAAAAAGAAGATGCACACGTTATACGGCAAATGTACCAAAAAATTAAAAAATGCAGCTTCAAAGTGTAGGCGCGCGTTATATTCCGGATTTTACGGTATAAATTTTGGAAAACCATTTCTTATAACATAATGGTTATTTTTATGTTGGGAAAATAACCATTATGAAACTCGAGAAATTGTACATTAGCAGTTTTCATAGGATATTGTAAAAGCAGGTGCAAATGTGACCATCAAAACTGAGCAAACAGTATTAATATTTTTATATCCTTTTTTGGGTACGATGCAGAGCAGAACATTGAATCAGAGCGCGTAAATGTAAATAAGGAGGTACTAAAATATCTTCCCATTGTCAAATTTGCATTTCCGCTGTAAATCTTCCGAATTTAGGCAGTGAAACTTTCAGTGGGAAAAATAATTTCAAGCCAAAGAAACGTAATGAGGAATATTTGCGATCGTAAAAAAATTTTCCTTTCATTATTTTCTCAAACTTTTGTTGCTTATTTACAGTAATGTTTATTTCCTTTTTTTTTTTTTGGTTTTTTGAAAATCGAAATAGTCAGTTCCAAAAAAAATTCTCAAGTAGTCTAATCTATTTCATTTTGATTTAAACTTATAATTTCCTTATTAAAGAATGATTTCCATAGATTTGTTTCTGTTGTATCTTAAATGTAATTACAATATTCAGTTTTTGGAGAAAATTCCCAATTATTGAACTATTGAACCAATTATTGAACTATTTTTTTTTTAAAAAATTCAGAATATTTTCAGAGTTACAACCCATGAAATATAATTATCGGCGTTTTTTTCTTAAAATTGCTCCCCTCTGTTGTCGTAAAACATAGATAAACCCACTTCTAAGTTATATATTTCAAAATTCTAGTTGAGCCTCTGTACAGAGGTCTGAGCTATATACAGGCAAAATATTATTATAATAGAATCATTTTTCACAAAAGGAGAATATTTCGAAAATGGGTTATTCTATGTTCAGTTTTTGTCAAGATATTGTACTCAAATAATTTTTTATTGTAATACTATTCTTAAAACAATTTTATATACATTTTCTAGTATAAGTGACACTAAAAATCATAAATATTATCCATTTTTACGCTTTTGCAAAATCACGGTTCCGAACGTATTCGGATACCTTAATATAATTTCCTCTCTCTCCACGTAGCCGCTATCTACCCTAATGTACATGCAGTTAATAATCAACTCACGGTTTACATAATTATATATAACTCAAACAATTAATCAATAAATAGAAACTAACATACGTAAGCTCTTCGAATATAAATTTCCATCCTCTTTCGAAGAAATTATTATAAGACAAAAACATAAAAAAATAGTTGTAGCGAAAGTAGTTATTCAACAAACGTCGTCGTATTTCAGATTTCACATCATACTGTTTCCTGAAATGGAACGAAAATTCGCAGTAGCTCAAAATGGGACATAGATTCGCCTGCGGTGAAAACTGTTGACGTACAAATTTTTTCTGTTTATAGAGGGAAAGTAATGTATTTCATTCTAGGGGTCTAAGTGACGAAGAAAAATTCCCCTAAATCTGGGGGTTGTTCCTATTATTTTCAATAATGCATACCCTCTCTGCGTCACTCATCACTGAACCAATGAACTGTTAAAAGGACCTTTGAAGATAAAATTATATTTATATAATGTACTCGTTGTACCTTATTTAGGTCACAAGATTCCAATAATTTGAGTTCCACAGCCCAAGGGTATGTATTTTTCTTATCGAATTCTTTCCGCAGTGGGGTTGTTCTTACTTTTATCTTTTGATGAAACGGATGTGTGTTAAAGGATCTGCCTAATAGGCCCCCTCTGTTGGAAATGGAAAGGCAAATGTTTTCCTTATTATATTTTAACACCATTTTGATCTGGTGGAATTTAGTACATTCTTCCACAGTCTCGCCGATAAATCTTTACAATTTATTTTTAGATAATTCTGGACCTATTCATAATTGTCTCCAAATGTAATAATTGTTCTTTTGCATTTGACCAATGTGATTGAATGTATATTTATTTTAGCTGAAAAACGTTGATGCGTTTTGTTTACCATGCAATTAACATTTGTTCTTTATGTTTAAAAGTTATATCACTTAAGGCAGCGGTTCTTAAAACTTTCGATTGCCACTTCCTCTTTTATGTATCAGGTGACATTTCGGACCCCTAAGATTTGAAACATCCCTCCCCGACTTAATATTCTTGATCAAAATACAAGTTCTAGCAGAACTTTTTCATTAGGGACAATTTAGTCTGTGGCGTAACGTGCAACGCCGGTACGTTACACCAGGGGTTTTAGGGGCCCAAAGCCTGATTGACGCCAAGTACATATTTAGGCTTGGGGCCCAAAACCAGATTATGCAGAGGGCCCTAATATTCTCCATTATGCCCCTGAATTTAGTGATCTAGTCTAGTATAGCACATCTTTAAATTTTTCCACGAGGCCTTTCAGAGTCTGTAAAAGAAAGAAACTTCAATGTTACGTGAGAGATTCCACGCACCCCCTCGAAAAGCGCTGCGGACCCCCAAGGGTCCATGAACCACAGTTTAAGAACCGCTGTGTGTTAAGGTATGTTGGAAATAAACCTTCAACCTACCTCAACTTTCTATCTCATCTAGAGTTCCCCCCCCCACGTGATGTATAAACAGATCCTGATACCATTTAATTATATCCGCTATCGAACGAGCCGTATCTAATTTGCATAAAGTTTTATATAAAGTTCTTTTCTCCTATGACATCAGTTCTTCTCTTAAAATATAAATGCACGTGATCTGCTTATTCGAGAAATTGAGTTATTATCATTATGACTATTTCTCAAGATATTTGCACGATTGAATGTCGGATTAATATGTTTAGGTTTTGGAATTTAAACTCTTCGTTATAATGTTAGTAAATTTAATGTTTTAAAGTTTCTTAGACTTAGATTGAAAGGTTCTTGAGACTCACTGCGTAAATGATCACGGATTAAATTTATTATAATTTGCATCAAAGTATTCGACTATATGGGTTCGGAACCTTGATTTTGTAAAAGCGCATATAAATATTTTTATATTTAGTGTCCCCTGAGTTATATAATATACATATAAAACTTAATAATATTACTGTGATAAAAATTATTTAAATGTAATTTTTTTTGGCAAAAAAGGAAGAAAGAATAACATATATTTGAAACATTCTTATTTATGAAAAATGATTGTGTAATAATAATCTGTTTAAATACAGCGAAGACATTTCTACGGAGCCTGAACTAGGAATTTTGAAATATCCACCTTATTTTTAGAGTTACTATAAATTAAAATGATAAGTGTTTTTCTTAATATTTCTCTAGACTTATGTATTAAAATACGAATAAATCTACTTCTGCGTAACATATTTCAGAAATCCTAGTCCGGACTCTATAGAAAAGTCTTAGCTGTAATTAAGCAATGCATATTATTAAAGAAGCCTTTTTCACAAAAAGAAAATGTTTTGAAAATATGTACTTCTTTCTTCATTTTTTTGCCAAAAAATTACCTTTAAATAATTTTTTTATTGCAGTAATATTTTTGAAATAAATTAATACGTATATCTTAATTCAGGTGACACTAAATATCAAGAAAAATATTCATTTATACGGTTTTTTCAAAATCAAGGTTCCGAACATAGTCGGATACCTTGATGATTTATCGATTTTCTCTTTAAATAAATTGTATTGTATTTTGTGAATATAATATTCCTAAGCATTCTATGAAGAATTTTCTTTCTCTAACTAACTTTAAATATTAAAGTATACTAATAAGTAATTAAAGTATATTATAAGTTATATTTCTCTCTCTCTCTCTTTAAATTGTTAAATGATATTTCAATATTTAATAATGTGCATGTGAGTTCCTGGAAGTTTTATTTTATTGCATCATAAAATTCTTTTTTAAAGGGAATTCTTTTTCCGTGAGAAAGAATGCTTAATAAAATGTCCAGACATAAGTATATTGCAATTAATATATAAAAAGAAATGAGTTTATAATAATCAAAGCTTAAGAAAACATTCTATAACCTACTTTTTTTGCATGGAAAAAACTCGTATTATAAATCAATAATCCTTAAATTGGTTAACTAAAAGTTAAAAACTTCTCCATGTAATATTAGTACTAAATTAATACTAATATATATTAAAACATATGGATATTATATTAAGCTGCATACAAAAAATAAACTATTTAGAGATTAGACTATAACCACAAACAGAAATAAAATAAAATTTAATTGGGATAAAGTATTACATAAAGGAGAATGTATTGTGAAACTTTAATCTATAAATGACCTTTATGAGTACTAGTTTTTAATTTAACTGTACCACATTCAAGATCCTTTCTAATACACTGCTTAAAATATTCTTTTAAGGTTATGCAAATAAAATTCATTTCCTAGCATTGTTATGCTTTTACATTCCAATTAAAAAGATTTATCAATTATTAATGAACAGCAAAAATTAATAAAGTTAGTACCATGCACCAATATTGTACTTCCCACTTCCGTAAAAGCCAAATACTGGATCAAAGTGTTTACAAAGGCGTAACGGGCCCCATTCACAGCAGTTAGAAATTGAATATAAGACAATTACCTACTTTCTTTGTTATAAACGTTATTATGTTGCTTTTTATTGTGTAAAGATTGACGAGTAATGTGATCTTCGGCAACCAATAATTACTTCCTCTTTTTCATTAAATTAAAAGCTTTGCTGTGAGTTTCTTTAGGTGAAGAATGGGAAAATTTGAGGCACGTCGTGAGGTGTTGTCAATTAAAAGACTTTTTGTCATGTAAATGAATTCAGAACCGTTTATCTTGGTGGTGTGGTTGTAAATAAGCAATAGAGGTATAAGCTGATTTCTTGAAAATATCAATTATTTGTCTTGTGACAAAAGAAATGGAAAAGAATGACTGTGGAATAAATAAAACACTTTCGCAAACTCTCTCTATAGGTTTCTATTTTAAGGACAATGAATATAAGTAGTACAATTTTAACCCTCTAAGTGGTCTGCACTTAAAGTCTTGCCATTCTGAAGATGCTTCAAAAATGCACCGCACATATTTTTTTGCTTTCAGGTGGGGTTCTCAGAAGCGGTTGAGCCGTATTTTTAAGAATGCGGCTGGCTTGGCTGCTTTTGGGAATCTGGCTTGAAGGCAAAAAAAACATCTCTGAAATGGCGGAATTTTACGTGCAGACCGCTTGGAGAGTTAATTTCGTTAAAATACATATTCAGAGCATGCTTTTGCTTAACAATTAGTATCATATGTAACAAGGAGCTATCTGCGATGTCTATCCTCTCTAACTAGATGTTTTTTCCCCTGTTTAACCAAATTAGCACTTTGATCTGAACGCTAGTTGTTAGAGCCGCACTAGTAAACTTCTGAAATATAGTCGCTATTAGAAGATATTAAAAGGTCTCTCTTTGGAGAGTTTCAAGGGCTGTGTATCTCATTTCAGATAAGCAACCATTATTTCTTGTTATTCAGTGGTTTTGTCTGCATATTGCATACTTAGTTCTAAAGCTTAAACTAATGAAAGGGAATCATTGTGAATATCTATTTATTACCATTTCATGCCTGAATCAATGGTTGCTCAATCTCAGCTGCGTTCGGCACCCCCACGCCACCTGTGAACCATAACAATCAGCGAGATTTCCACTTCCACTAACACGAGGAGGAGGTACCGAGAATCATGTATATCGGTTATGTAATATTGGAAAATATTTGATGGCTTTTATGTATGTTAGTAAATTCTTGTTTATATTGCAGAAAATTTTAATGAAACAAAAAGGCATTTTAAACCAAACTAGAATATTCAAAATCAAGACAGTTTGCAGATGTAATCAATTTTCCCTAAAAGTATGGATGAAAAATTAAACTGATGCTTGCGAACAAAGATGCAGATTTTGATGTCTTTTGTATAAGCAAGCATGTGCATGTGGACTGTGGGCGTAGAAGAAAATACTTCGTAAGCATATGTGTCAATGTCAATTGCCACGATTTGCTCGCTCACACAAACATACGACTTCCTTATGTTTTTTTTACACTCCTAATATAAAATATTACAGCAAACAGTTAAAATGAGTACCATCTTGGTGTGGACAACGAAATGAAGTGGTGAAATTTTGAGAGTTTCGACGCTGGGCAATATTAAATGTCGATTACTAGGTACTTTAATGCTACGTTAAGCGTTGCATTTGATGGCAACAACTTATTGAAACAGGATCTATAGAGAGGAGGTATGGGAAAGGTAATCCAAGAGCCGAGAAGACGAATGAAGATTACGAAGAGACGTGCCGAAAATGTAACATAATGTCAACTGTCTTGCGTTCAAAGGATCCTAGTTTTCAGAGTCACTCTTCCTATAAATATACATGGTTTTAGGAGATCAAGAAGACAGAAAGGTTTAAGCAAAATCTTTAAAAGAGCTAGGAGGCATGTTGTTTACTTTTACGAACAGAAAAACTCGTTTAGCATGGTACAAAACATAGATATCGGAGCAAGAATCAGTAAGAAGCAGTTCTATATATTATTCAGATTCAGCCTAATCTCTCATTCTTAATGTATCTTTACGTGAAAGGAATCGTGCATTGGTTACATGTTTTTCAAATATGAGAAGGGGGTGGTATATCGGTGGAAGTTGGAAGCTCCAGGTAGGCATCATGCTAGATAAAAACAGAGGGTCATGTTAGATGCGACAGAATATGTAATTGCTGCTAGGAATAGGCAGGGCCGGTTTATCCATTAGACGCTTGGGGTGGACGACCAGGGGCCCGGATAATCTGGACTTTCCAGATTTAACCATATCTGGAATTTATCATCTGGTTAAGTTCAGATAACCGGATAACAGGACTAACCAGATAAGCTGGGCTTAAGGTATCCGACTACGTTCGGAATCGGGATTTTGTAAAAGCGTGTAAATGGATAATATTTACGATATTTAGTGTTACTTAGATTAGAAGATGTATCTAAAATTGCTTTAAGAATATCATTACAATAAAAAATTATTTAAGTACAGTATTTTCACAAAAAATGAACATAGAATGACCCATTTGCAAAATATTCTCCGTGAAAAATGCTTCTATTATAATTATATTTTGCCTGTATATAGCTCAGACCTCTGTATAGAGGCTCAACTAGAATTTTTGAAATATATAACTTACAAGTGGGTTTATCCATGTTTTAAGAAAACAGAGGGGAGAAATTTTAAGAAAAAAACGCTGATAATTATTTCAATTGGTTGTAACTCTAAAAATAGTGTGAATTTTTCAAAAAAAAAAAATAGTTCAGACTCTCTAGAGAAGTCTTTACTTTATATAAGCACACACACACACACACAAAATATTATTTTTTTAGAAGCATTTTTTATAAAAGGAGAACATTTTGAAAAAAGGTTAATCTAAATTAATTTTTTGCCAAAATATTGTATTTAAATAAATGCTTTTGTCAAAATGTCCTTAAAACAATTTTATACATGTATTTTAATCTAAATGACACTAAATATCATGAAAATTATCCATTTATGCGCATTTTAAAATCACGGTTCCCAACGTATTCGGATACCTTAACCAGATTATAAATTTTGATCCGCCAGTGCCAAGATCTGTAGCTTGTTGATATTCTGCACTCTAGGCTAGAAGTAAGCTTAAATCTCTACACTGGGAATAGGGATGAAATTTTGAAGCTCTATTTTTGCCTTACAGGGTTGCAGTGAGCACTAGTTTCATTTTTATGGATGATAATGTTTAAACTTGTAGGATTTATCTGGATGTTGAATTTCAGGAAAGTGAGAATATCTTATTCTACAGAGTATATTTGGTCTTAGCAAAGCATTTGTAATTCGCATTTTCCCATCCGAGTGTGAAACGTGAAAGTTAGATAACTAAGACAGCAAAGCGCGCGCGTACTCCGATTTCATTATATTCAATATATTCCCTGAACAATTTTATTTTATACGTTCATGTAATAGAAAAGATTTTCGCAAAAAGGAATCTAAAGAAAGAAAAGTATCAAATAAAATAACCTACGTTTTTTTATAGTAAAGCATAATGCTTTTGTTTTTGAAAAAATAACTTTTTTACATAATGTATTATTCTGGAAATAGATGCATCAAGACAATTTTGCACAATTGCTTTGAGTTTGCGATGCTTTATTGCATAATATAGAATTAGTTCACAAACTAAGAGAGAGAAATGTTCTCCTTATAATAAAATATTTCCACACACGTTAAACATTTTAAGAAAACACATAACCTGTAAAATACTTAAATTGGGTTAGTCTTCCAATTTTCTAATCCATCTTGAATGCAAAGGAAAACAGTTAAAAAACGAAGCAACAAGAAGGGAAAATAATTTAACCTTCCGCATTTCTTTGGATAATATGGAAAAATATACAGTATGTTACAAAGTAACTAATGTATACTTCCTTTTAAAAAAGCTTGCAGCTTTTGGGTGTAGGCTAACTTTTTTCAAAAAGTAAAACTTATTTTTTGATATACTATTTGTGTGCTCAACATAACCATACATTCTAATTTTATTTTAAAAAATTCAATAAAAAATTTATCAGGTTGTTATTCTAAGAACTGCATTGAAAGTTCAAAACTGATGTTAAATCGTGATTGGAACCATCCATTCTATTTATTGAAAATCACTATGACAGTTCGAAAAAAGAGTCATTCCACCCATCATCTTATTCCTTTAAATAAAACACATGGAAGAGACCTTTTCCCGTAGCCCAAAGCCATTTTTCTGATCGTGATGTAGATCTCGATGCGCGATGTCCTGTTTTTTTTCGTCGTCAGTTAATGAATGCATAGGCCTTTTTTCCTGGTCTATAATAAACCAATGTCTCTTCCCCCCTCCCAGTGCAGGGGTCAGTCGTTAACACTATGGATGCTGCTTCGACTATTTCTGTCCATTAAGTTGTTATGGGCAAACAGTAAATACTTTGCGCAGCAAGAATTAGCATTCAGAGTAGCATTTGGATTTATTTAATCATAGGGATTAAAAGGGTTGGAAGATATGCTCCTGTATATAGTGCAAGGATCATAAATGATCATTTTCTATTTCTAACGGTGTTTTTTTTTCTAGGGAGGATGCTTGAATTAATGGGTAGGGTTTTTATTATATCAGTCTTATTGTTCGCACTTTTGCGGTTGCTGCGAAAGAACTGTAATTATGACATGGGTAAAAAATATAATCGTTATCGAGCTCTTCATTAAAAAAATACCCTGGATATATTTAGATGATCCTATAGTGATTACAAATAATTGAAAATATATGTGATTATAGAAGCTGTGGAAATATTTATATTTATCTATTTTTAGAAACACTTTTTTCTGTTATTGTTGTTTATTTGTAAAAGGAAGGGATCCCTTTTCCATAAATTTTTCTGCAAGTTAAATTTCCATAAAGATTATTAAAATTTGAAATTTAGAAGAATATTTGAACTCGGTGATGTTCGAAGGAGGGTGGAGTGGGGGTTCAACTCTCCAGCCCCCCAAAGCAATGTTTAAATTTTTACCATAGAGATTACCCTCTTAGAGTCTTCATCTATGTGCCTTTTACAATGTACCCTCCCCTTAATGATGTAACGTACACCTTCTCAACCTGTACATCGCGGGGGAGGGTGGTAGTAGAATTCTAGGGGATCCAAAGGTTATGGCTTTGTAATCCTTCGTAAGATCCGGCTTGGGGCCCCAAACCTGACTTTGTAGGAAGGGGGGGCAAATATTATCCGTTACGCCACTGCTCCCCATAAGAGAGATCTGTGCTGTGTACATCCCTGTTTCAACTTGATGAAAATGCAATTTCAATATAATTTTTAAATTGATACTATAGTCGCACCAAAGTAAATCTAACTAAAAGTTTGGTTCAGATATACCATTTAACATTAAAAAAAAGATTAAGATTTGATTTTTATTAATTCATTCACTAAGAGTAAAAGTATTTCTTTTTTGTTTTGTTGCAAAAAACAATAAGAATAAACACAATTTATGTACATATTGAAAGTAAACAAAACAAATCGCGTTCTGTTAAAAAACTTATTTTATAATAATCATTGTTTAGAATCTCGCAAAAAAACTTCAGTGAAGGAACTCATTAAATAAAATACATCAGTTGTTCATAATATGCGATCAGCAGGTACTAAATCACAATAAATCTCTCTTTTTTTAAAAAAAAATACTGATTAAAAGCTTTTATCATTTTATTAACAATATGCTGTTTTTTGTTGTTGTATATCCAAAAAAAAATATAATTATTTCTATAAGTATTCATATATTTCTTTAATAAAAACTTAAAGATATTATTAATGAGATAAGTTCCTAAAATAGCATCAAGATATTTTTAAACAACTTTTTTTTCTCGTAACAATTTTAACAAATCTAGTTACTTTCTTGACTATGTTTCTCACCTAATTTCATATGATGGATTATGCCTCAGACGATAGATACAATGATCCTAAATTAGGTCAACAGCAAAAATTACTTCCAAGACATTCATCAAGGTCCACATAGGGACGTATGTCCTGAAATTTTTTTCATCATTAAATACATGCAATCCTCAAAGAATAACGAAATCCTTGTTAACCCCTAAACTATCTGGAAGCACTTAGTGATACTTATATACCATTCCAACAGAGCTTTACGATGCTTTTTTTTTCACATAGTTTTACTACTCTTATATACTTTCATATGCCTCAACAGGAAAAATCCGTCTACTTAACATTGCTAGCACCATTCCATCTAATGGAAATTTTTTTACATCTTCTCTTATCATAACTTTCTAATACCCCACGTCGATAATTGTACTTTACCCCCTAAGAGGGAACCGAAAATGAACGTTAGCGGGAAAAACCTATTGCATATATGTAGGTAAGTGTGTCAGTGTTCCTTACTAAAACACTTCAGAAGATACCGTCAACGGATGGTTGTAAACTCCATTTCTCTTTGAACTAGACCCTAGATAATATGGAAGGTCAAACAAGGTCACGGAGTTGCGTGATTGTTATAATTCGATGGTGGGATGAAACGTAATTCGTTTTTTGTCTCAGGCCAGACTGATGGCAATTTTTTATTCTAGAAAGGATAGTTTATGCTTGCGTGGTAATGATTTTGTCTGCGTAATTTTTTTTTAATTAATAAAATATGAGATTAAGGGAGTGGCAGCAGTCAATGTTATTTTTAATACAATAATGTATATGATTAGTGAATTTTACTTATTTTTTTGGATATAATATTGTTCGACAGAGTTCAACGCATGTGGGTTTTTAGTTTAATAACCTTTTACGTTTATAAAGAAGTTTTTTACAAAGTAAGAAAATTATACAAAAGGAAATTAACTAGACATGTGTTTAATAAGTTGCTTCGCAGTGGCGTGCATGGTCTGCTTTCATGGGAAGGTTATATTTTTTTAAAAATGTAGACTAAAGCACAGAGCACATCTTTATGCTAAAAATTTAAAATCTGTTCGTCTATGGGAGGGTTTGAGCCCCCAAATCCACTCTTATGAACACCCTTTGTTGTTTGTGAAGCAAAAAAGGAAAGTATGTAATGCAGTGAAATATTTTATTAATTAACATTCAAATCCAGTTTAATTGTCAGAAATTTAAAATTTTACATTTAAAGTCTTTTAAAAATTTAAAAAATTTCGTAGATATATTTTTGTAAAAATCTTATTGACATTTTAATAATTTATAAATGAGATTAAAAATTTCAAAATTTGTCTTAATGGCTCATTTTAAAAGTGTAATTCATAAAAAAATATCTTGCTTTCATTGCAATGAAATTACTTTTATAGAATATAAAAAATGAAGAATTCTGGCTCTCACAAATCTCTTTAACAAACAATTTATTCCAGTATAAAAAAACCAGATTATTATAACCAGAACATTAAAACGTAGCGTATATTTATGAAGCCAAGAGAAATTCAACATTTTATTATTAGATTTGCAACTCTGAGTGAATGATTACTTTATTGTTTTTGTATTTTTTACAAGCTCTCATCAGATAAATCTAATTAAATAATTAGATTAATCTTCACTTCAGATAAGCGATGTCATACGAGAAACACTAGAAAGTGAATTCCATGGAGTAACATAAATTTAATCCTTTTTTCCTATTTAACTATTAAATACATTGCTAAGATTACATTAAGTCACATTTTAATGACAAAAAAAAAAGGGAAAAATTTACTCATAAAAACATAACATATTTCTTAGTAACTTCACAAGTCTTTCTTTCGTATTTAGATGTATTTTTGATTTTAATAATTCATTTCATTTTGTATGCCACCAAATAAAAAAGATAATTAAATAAGTACTTACTCAAATAGTGTTTCAGTATCCAATGAGATTTTTTTTTTAATTTCGATTAAAAAAAAAAAAAAAAAACAAGCGATATTATATTTTCAATATTTCTTATTAAGTTTATTTCTTCATTGAATCTTGGCATAACTGAAACGTTTTTCAAACAGAAAATATTCGAAATTTATGCTTAGTGAGAAAAAAAAATTTTTTTTAACGAAAGGAAGACATTTTATTTAAAAATTTTATGTGATAAACACACAACTTGATGAAATAGAATTTGTTTGCATAATTTATTTATAAATATAAAATGTTTCATTTAGACAGCAGAGCTGCCGTAATATGATTTAGATTACTTGCTATAAACAGGTTTCTTTTTCAACGTAATACTTTTTTGAAAGTTACCAAAGAACAAAAAGTACGATAAAAACTTCCTCTTCCTCAGATAAGTTTTTTTAGAAAGAAAAAAGATGATAGAACTAGGTCTCATCATTCCATGTTACTCCTAATTATTTCTCCCTTTCTCACTTTGCGAGTAATGACTCGAGTAATCTGTCTAATCAATGGATACGCCGCCATTTTTTTTTCGAACACGATCATTTCCTTGAGACGTGGTATTCGCTAATGGATCTTTTTCGAAATTGGAATACTTTCAATCTTTTTCCATCTGCTTTCACTTTCTCTCTTTTTTTTGCTCCAATTTCTAGTTTGCAATTATTATTTTCTTCTTTTTTGATGGCTTCTAAGCTTCGAAATTGAGAAATTTCATCTACGTGTGTATTGCATGATTCGTTCTACCACCTTTGATATTGTCCATCTTTTGTAATTAGGATAAATATTACTTTTGTAGGATGAGAAAAGTGAATATCGTCCTTCAAAATCTCGAACAGTTAAAAGTAATTTTGTTGAATAATAGAATTTTGTTGAGGTTTTATTTATTTGGCGTTAATAATGTAAGGTTAACAATGATTGGTTTGAAATTCAAAATATCAGGGCAATTCAAATTTTATTGGAAAATTTTACCGCCAAAGAAAAATACCACTCTTTAAAGAAAAAATTAATTACTTGGTATTCAATTAATTTTTTAAAAGTTCATCTTTTAATCCTTTTCCGTCGATTTTTTTGTTCTGCATTATAGTTACCACTGGCATAGTTTTTTATTTTCATTTTACAGTTGATTTTCTTCCTTTGAATCTTGATTTAAATTTGTTTTTCAAAACATAACTTTTTATTACATATACAAGAAAAACGAGTATAATCTTTAAAAATTAAATATATTTTCAAAATAAAAAAAAGAGGGAGAACAAGTATTATAAGTTCGTTTTGAAAGGAATTTTTTAGAGACAGAAGTGAATTCTAAACTTACCACGCTTTTATGGAGCGATTTTTCATCAAATAATTCAGAATGCTTCTTACAGAACGAAGCTGTTAAATGATTAAAATTTGAAATATAAACTTTAAAATATATGAAAAATATCAAAACCTGTGTTGTGAGGAAGACTTTTTCTGTGAGGAATGATTGATTAGATTCATAAAGAAAATGATTTTCTGTAAAATATATCTATAAACGTTTAAATATATATAATTTTATATTAATAATGCGAAAATAAAGACATATCTTATGAATAAAATAACAATTTTTAGAGAGTTATTCTAAATTATCAATGTAAGAAAGCTTAAAATATATCAAGAATGTAGAAAAAGTAAATTATTTAAAATGAATTATTTTTGATAAATATTTTCTTGAAGAATTCTTTTAACAATCTAGAGAGTCTTCTTCAGAAAACCATCCTTAAATTTTACAATTTAAGCACACATGACAGAAATTTGGATGAGTACTTTAGTGTCCACTTTTGTAGAGTTTGTAGACCTTTTTTTTGTTTTAATGCTAAGTGTATTCAGATATTTATTTTATAAGATACCATTGCCTGTAAATCATTTGATCTTTTTTTTTATAAATTAGGTTGATCGATAAGAAAATTTGAAGGAGAGTGTAAAGTTTTTTAGTAAATTCTTACTCGTTTATATTTCTTGAAGTAAAAATTGAGTTTAAAAATTCTGGGCAAGATTAAGTTTCTTTAAGATATAACGTTTCTATTACTTTACGTAAATTATAGCTAATCTAAAATGTTATATAATTTCTTTCTTTGTTCTTAATAATGTTTTTGAGCTGTGCTACCGTGGTCCCCTTTATATATCAGACCGACCCTCAAGATTTTAACCCCGTCCCTTTGACTTCCAACAAATGGCTGAGTGATCTAAAGGTTCTTAATAATCCTAAGACTGTGTGAATATAGTTCTTAATCTTTGCACATGTGTTTATATTTAAAAATACATATATGTATTGAAAATAATATGTTGTAGTAATGGCTATGTAGTCTTAAATTTTTTTAAAAAAAAACTTAATTAATATTCTTGATCGAAATATATATTCTAGTAGAACTTTTTCATTGGAGGCCATTTTAGTGATCTGGCCCAGAATGGCACATCTTTCAATTTTTCCACCAGGCCTTTCAGAGTCTGTAAAAGAGGGGGAAATCTTAATATTCAATAAAAAAACCTTCGCAGACCTCTAGAAAGGCGTTGGGGACCCCCGTGTGTTCACGCACCACAGTTTAAGAACCACTTTTTCAACCCCTTCCACTTTTTTCTTATTTTTTTACTTTTTTCTTTGTTCGAAAGTAAGTAATTTGAAGCTTAAAAGTGAAAGGATGCGTGCGCTACGTATTCATTAGGCTATCGAATGGATACAATACTAAAAAAGTCATTCAGAATAAAATATTTTAATATTAAACATTCTGGTATTTAAGGATTTTTTTTTAATTGATCTGGATTTTTACATATTTTTCTTTATATTACGGTAATTTCCACTATTGCCATCTCAACTAACTAAAAAGTGCCGATGACATCTACGAAAACGTTCCCAATGGTATTAAATACTTCAGACAGATGCAGGGAGTTATGCAAGAAGCTTGTAAGCAAAAGATTCTCCTTCCGGAAGACCTTTACTTCTCCGAATTGCAAACTAGCAATGACACGAGCAAAATTGCCTAATAAATGGCCCCGGAGGAAATTCTTATTCAGCTCAGTTGTCTAAGGCTATTTTTTGTGGACCCACAGACAGTGAGGTCTTAAGATTTCCCGAGACCTTATGCAAAAGTATGCCCATCTGCGACCCTTTTAAGCTGACAGCATGTGGCATACGTTGCCAAATACTTGTACAAAAGGTAAGCCGTTACAAACAAATGTGAGTGTCTCATAATCTCACAAACCTGAGCATAAAATGATTTAACTGACTACCGTCTTTCACCTAAATGACGATGTATGTTGGTAGGTCAAGGGCTAGACACGGACGATGGACATGACATAATAATGCAGTCTTCCACTGTTATCAGAGTAGCTCCTAGCTCGAATTTCCCAATTTTTTGGAGAATATATTTAGGAATATCACTTGCCGATTAAAATTATTAGGAACATGATCTTACTGGGGCTGAGTTGAGAGTAAGACAATGCCTTGGGCCTATTTTTCCATTCCTTAAAACTTCCCTGCCTAGTGGCGTAAAATATACTCTCGCATAGCGGGGGGCACCAGGAACTCTAGGAGACACAAAGTTTGACGCAATGTATGTATTTGGGCTTGGGGCCCAAAATCTGAGTTTTCAGGGAGCCCTAATATTCTCCATTATGCCACTGCCCCTGCCCGTAGATAAAGACAGTTAAAACCAAATACTTCGCAAGTAGTAATCATCACCATCTAGGGTTCTTAATTATCATATTTATATCGCTATAAGCATTTACAAACTGATATAAATTTAAAATGAAATAAACTCAAGCAAAATAATAAATCGTAATGAAAAATAAAATAAAAAGAATGATATAATAATTAAATCAGAGTCAATTAATCAGTGTTTGGCTTCGTGCAGTCTCGCTGGTTACATAGATACATTTCAAAATATTTCAAGTATATATAAGTCAAATTGTAATCTTAATTCAAAGATCACCTAATTAGATCCTGTTTAAGCTTTCAATAATGTGAAACTCGAACTGTCTGTAAAATTTCAAAAATACAATTTCAGATACAGTCCTGTTATTCCAAACCGTTTGAAATTGCTGTATAAAAATTCTTACACGGGAAAAAAAAAAGGATCCATCTGGCCCACGAGGTTGCGCTTCTTTGCTAAATGCATCAAAAATGCCTTTAACCTTTCAATTCACAGCATTAATTTGCTATTCATAAGACATAACCGCTTTCCTCCAGTGATATATATAGGTTGCAAACAAAGTGCTCATTGCTTATTGCGGGATGGTATGTTTGAGGGTCACGATTTCCATATTTCTCCATAGCAAAATCCGCCATGCCTTCACGCGGCCAAACCTGTATTCTATTTTTACTCTTAGTGGGAAATTCGGTGGTCGTGGAACTTCTAAGGCTGGACGCACCTCTTGAATAATGCGAAGAGCTCATTCAATACAATGACCTTGGCAGCTAAACATTTGTTGTGTTTTTCTATACTATTTTTTTCTCACGTAGCGTAGCATATTTAAAATAAAAGATTTAAAAAAAGGAGGAAAAGAGAAAAAAACGCCTGCTTTAGAATTCTTATGTGTTGCGGTATAAAGAATGAAGATAAAGTGTTTTTTGAGATACACATTTTATGTGAAACTCGAACACATTTGTTATAAATGGTAATGAAGGAAAAATGCCTTAGCGTTTATATCTTCCTCTCATTTGATCCATTAATTTAGCGAAATGCTATTAGACGCTGAATAACTTAATTGAAGTTTAAAATTAAACTGCATACAAAAAACGTGTTTAAACTGCAAGTTATTTCGAACATCTAAAGTTTTTAATACACAAAAATTAATGCGTTATTTAGAAAGGAAAACAAATTCAAGATAGTTTTTTCTTCAGAATCAAATACCATATATTTTAGTATTGAATTTTAAATCTTCACGTACTAACTCATATTACATCTCAAGTTATGAACTGTGGACATAGTATTTATAAATAGAATTCTGCCTAATAGTTTTGGATCTAAGTGTAAATATTTTATTGTTTTCGGGCATTTTTTTGGTATAAATACTAGATAATAGTGATTTTAAATTTTTAAAAGCACATAAATCAATACATAAAATACTTAAATTGATTTTAACAAATACCTAAAAATTATTAATATTTGTATATGGTAGGGGTGGACAGATGGCAGCCTGCAAAAGAGTCTTTGCAGCAGGCTGGAACACAACAAAAATCCAGACAGAAAATGCTTTCTATATTTGGGTCGACATATATTTTCCGAGCAAAAGTTTTTCTTACATGAAGATTAACAAAAGAGTGAATATAAATGCAAGTTAAGCTGACTTATTAACTTAAAATTTCAACACAAGCAATCACACTTTCTTGATTTGAAAAAAACTTGTAGAAAAGTTTGATAGTGTACATTTATTTCATTCAAATGATTCTAAAATCAAATGTGCCTGCAGTTACAGATATGAAATGAGCACATTAAATAAATTAAATAAAATTGCTTCTAATGTTTTAACTTATATATATCAATTTTTATTGAACAATTTCTTACCTTTACTAAGATTCAGTTAACTAACGAATGCAATCATTTTAAAAAAATGCAGCCCTCCGCTTCCACATTCTTACCCTCTAACGAAAATAATTGCCCTCTCCTGGGATAAGGGAATAGTATATATCGCTAAAGAAAATCTCTCTAGATTACAGGCATATTAAATTTGTTGAATAATATATTATAATGTGTATCATCCCCTGAAATTCAATGGAGGAGTTACCACTTAGATTTAGCGATTCATTTTATTTTCTTTGTGTCATATAATGTCTTATGTAACTGTTGAACTTGGTATTGTTCTTTTTGATAATTATCTTTACATTATAAAAGGAAATGAGAGTTCGAGATATTACCGTAGTAGTGTTCTGTTCATAGAAGCAGAAGAGATCTAAATAATAAATATATCTGATATCCTTCCTGAGATGTATAAACAGACAGTAAAATGTAGACTCTGCAAGCACCACAAAGAACAAAGAACAACAAATTGCAATCTCAAACAGAAAAAGATAGAATTCATCTATTTTTACCCATGGCGTTTCTCGCTTGACGAAGTTTCAATGACACATCACCCAACATTAATTAATTCGCTTATCAGATTATTATCTGAACCAAATAAGATATTTCACCTCTTGACCTTGGGTGCCATTTGAATGAGGAAGAACCGCAGGTGAGCTGCTATTTGCTACAGAACAGCCCTCTCCAGTATGTTCTTCATAATGACTATTTATAGAATCTCTCCTTAATAGATTGATAGCTATAACAAGAATTAGGACAGCTTTGACATTTCACCGATCTTCATTCAATCCTTGAAAAAACAGCCGCTGGTCTTTTTTACTTGATGACGCATCTGGATTTGGATATGAGATATGACGAAAAGTGAATGCACCTTGCAAGACTGGAAAACCAATTTATTCGCTGTTGTGATTAGTTCAGTGATAATAATCGGAAGGGTAAGTCGTGCTGCTTATGTTAAAAGAGATTGTTTTAATTGCGCAGGATGTGAACTGAGATGGTGCATTGTGCAAAATGGCGGTCAGTGAATCTGAAGCGAGATAAAGCATTCGAATTGCGTGTCGGCAGTTCGGGATGAAGCAATTACCATAATCGCTGAAATGGTCAAAAGTAACATAGTTCCAGTCGATGGACAATGCTGATAGCTGCTTAATGGTCTCTATTTAGGGGAATGTCTAGGTAATATAGATTGAGAAATGCAGAGTTAGTTCTATCAATCAATTTTGATTGTAAGTGGATAAAAATGGGCTTTCAGACAACATAACTCTTTCCGTTTTTGTAATTAATGAAGTATTTGTATTTATTTAGCTTGGATTGGTTTCTGAATGAATGAGAATGATTTTTCTTATCTCAAATAAGATCTAGTGTGACATGTTTGTGCTACCCATTACGCTCCCCATGACATATATTCCATTGATGGCGTGCAAGTAACAACTTAAAAAATAGTTTAATATGCAAAGTTTAACCTGAAATACTCTTTTCTTGTTAAAGTAAATATTGTCGGCATGAATAACTCACTTTTTAATTATTGCCGTTTTGGGGCTTTTAGATAACTAACACCTCTTTTCAAGATCATTAAAAATGCATTTTACATTGCACGGATAAAGAGCAATGTTGAGAAAATTTGTTATCATATGGTTACATGCGATTGTTTTTTCACGATACATTTCAATATCTTTTTGCAAATACTTACTTTAAAAACCCATTAAAAACTCCTTTCTAAGGCAATAAACGATTCACGCAAAAATTTAACATCATATCGAATTTTATTCTGGTTATAAATTTTTTCTTATACATTTTGAAAAAAATTCTTGTATTTCCGTATTTCTTCAGTATCAGAACATTATTTAGTACTATGCTAAACTTGAAACTATTTTAACAGTTGAAAGTGTGTGAAAAACGTTTATTCTATTATAGTTTTTACCAGTTTTTTGTATAATAATTTATTTAGCATACATATATTTAGTTAAGTGTGATAAAATCTCAATAAAAGGTAAAAGATCTCTCTCTTTGTATATAACATTAATCATGTTCCAAAAAAAAAAAAAAAAAAACAGAAAACTATTGTAATTACTTTTTATAAAAGCGCTAAAATTAGAAAGCAAATATATACTTTAATTGTATATTTTAAAGTATTGCACATTTTCCAGCCTTCACTTTTTTATTCACCGTAACCGTTACTGTAACAGAAAATTGAGCATCATTTTTGATAGAAAATCAAATATTGAATACAAAAATATCAATATAATCAATAATAGTTATCAACAGCAAAAGTGTAGTTATTTTCGAATTAATGAACTTTATATATCATTTAAATTTTGAAGATATAGGATTTGATATTTCTGTGCTCGATAATTTCATATTACAGTTATGCAGAGTACGATAAAATTAGAAAGTATTGAAATAAAATGTGTAGATATTATCGGAAAGTTAATTTTCCGTGTGTAAATCCTTTTACAATATCTTTTAATATTTTTAAAAAATTTCAGGCTCAAATATTATGCGAATTTAATAAAAGTATTTTAAATCGGGATCTTTTTTTATGGAGTAATAAAAATTTTCGACTTGATTTAATATGCAATTTTTAAAGTAATTGTTTTACCAATTTGTACGAAAACTACTTTATAACAATTCTTGGTTTTTCAAAAAGAATACGGTTTTCGGGTTTTAGAATGTTTTCTTTGAACATCGTATTATAAAAAAAATGAAGCCTTCTAATTAAGCTTCAGATTCTTGTAGGTATAACAGTAAATTTTGTCATAATAATTACTTAATAGAAAATGAATTTCTTCTGAAACACATATCTCAATTTAACTGTTGGAACTCATTGTTATAGGCAAATATCTTGTAAAATCATGAAACCAACTTCGTTTTTCATTATTTTGTTACAAATATTTCTTTATCATAAAGCAAAGTTTCTAATTATATAAAATAAATTTCCTTCCGTTGAAACCCTCTTTAGGACGCTTCGTATTATGTAACATACTTATATGAGAGGTATAATGGGTCTTAATTTGAGATGGAAGAATATTGAAATGTTTTAATAAAATTTGAAATTTTCAAATATGAATGATTTTTTAACAGACATTTTGTTTTCGAAAATATTTTAATATATAACATTTTTTAAACCCATGCTTTTAAATTCCAATAATTCCAGTAAAAAGAGTTAAATATTGTAGTACCATATATTCCAGCTTACAACGGGCACTTTTAACACAAAAAAATAAATTATAATTTAAAAAGAACTAAAAAACATCGTTTTATAGTTAATCGAACTAAGTTATATAACTTAATCTTGTAGTCGCCAAATCTGTGAAATGGGATCTGAAATTAGTCGACAGATGCGGAATGGGATCTGAAAATGGCAATCGTTAATCCTGATGATTCTGATCAGGATAATGAAACAAAATTGTTAAATTATTCTATTGTCATCGGTCCTGGACAAGTGAGCAAAATTTCGCATTAATCTGACATTTTAAAGTGGGTAAAAATTGAGCTCAAAGATACCATTACTTACAAGTGAAGCTTGTAAAAGGGGGTTAATACGATCGAAATTTATGGTAGCGTGTTGTACGCTGGATATAAAAAAGATATCCTTGAAAATAAATAAAATATGAACATTACGATTTCAACATGTGTCTCAATATTGCTGATTTAAAACAAATGGCATAACTATGAAATACCTTAAAAATACCCCCTCTTTTCTTGTGCTTTAAGGTTACCGTTTTAGTAGTATACCATTGTTCAAAAGCCTGGGTTAATACTTAGAATAAATGATCTCAAAAGATAAGAGTATTGCACATGTACATTTCAGTCTTCTTTGTAAAAGGATGTGCTCAGTTGCGTAACGAAGAATGTTAGCCCCTGCAAAATCAGGTTTTGAGCCCCAAGCCGGATCTTACGAAGGGTACGTACTTAACATCAGTCAGACTTTGGGCCTCCTATAGTCCTGCCCTCCCCCCTCGCATTGCGAGGTTTTCGGAGGTGTTCGTTACGCCACTGGATGTGCTCGTTATACGATGAATTTACCTAACAAATTATAAAACGCAGTTGGAAATAAAAGTACGCATTGCACGCCGGTGAACATACTCCGGATTATATGGTACATTCACACACACACACACACATAAGATCATTGATATTCTACCGAAAAATCTCAACAAGATTTTACCCAAAGGGTTGATAGTATATTAATTCCATGCCATTTTTCAGAAAGGGAACACTAAGTATTACATCCAACTCAATTACTTTAATCATCAACAATGTTCAACCTTCGACTTACCCCAGAATATTAATTATGACATTTCTGAGTGAGAAATGCATAACAATATTTTCCTCCTCCGAAACTTTTTTCTCTTGTGAATCAGGCATTGAGGAAAAGGATTATTCCCTGTCTGTAGCTAAAAGGTTAAGCGAACGTCCTCGAACGAGGAAAAAGGTCGCCGCTATTCCACCCTGTTCCCGGGATGAACTAAATTTTCTTGCAAATGGGTGTTAAGATCGACCATCTTTAAAGGTCTTGGCACTGATCGTGACGGTGAAAAAGTGGACGAGATCCCAATTTTGGCCATCTGGAATGGAAAAATTCGGCGGATGGTTTTTTGCAATTAAGGAGGTGAAATTTTCTGGTAGACTCTGGTGTGAGTGGAAGAAAAACACAATGCTTCAGCGAGAAAGGGTCGATAACCCTGTACTGTAGATTATGTATTGAAAAAAAAGTAAACATCATATCAGAGAAATAACTGGATTGTTCGATTGAATGCTGTTTAGAATGATATTAAGATCATTATGAAGTCCTGATTTAAAACATAAAAAAAATGAAAAAAATTATTGTGTAGAAATACTTTATTGTCACCCAACACTACCTTTATTTTCTATTGTTATCTACTTGAACCCCACCTGAGATCCACTCTACATACCATCTCAATGTAAAAGTAAATACACACTTTTTAAAGTATATATATATATAGGAGCTTATTCTACGTCATTATTTTTGTTCTTTATTTAGTGTTAATTAAAAAATAAATTTGAACTCATTGAGTTATTTTATTGTGATTAAAAAGATTTGTTTTTCTTCTTCTATCTTGTTTATTTCACATTAATTTATGTTTGTTCTTCCTGTTGCCATCACGATTCGAAAGGATTTTGAATTGATCATTTTTTTAGTCGATTTATGACAAAATAGCCAAAAGAAGACAACAACATCTTTAAAAAATTGCTTTTACATTTAACTGAATTTTAGAAAAATTCTATAAAGGTCCTTTCTAAATATCATGAAGAAATTTTTTTTTGGAGAAAATATTTAAAATGCGAATTTGATCTAATATTTTGTGTTTAAATTGGTATCATAAATCATGTTGACAAATTTTATCCAAGTTATCTTACGTTTATGTAACCAGAAATTATTCATTCTCTTGTGTAAATAATCCATGTTTAGAAACATATTTGACTAAAATACCATGCCTCCCTCGCAACAAAATTTTAACTATCTTGTATTCATTGAATAATTCCTTTTTTGAGGGAGTATATGTTTTATTCAAGTTTGCTTGGGGACTTAAACACTGGGGGTCTCGCTTTAGACTGACCACATGATCGGAACATCTGCTCATGCACCTCAGCTCCCGATGGTCACGTATACTGGGATGGGCACAGTAGGCCCTGGCTCTCATGGGCTGATGCGTCACTGAGTTTGAGTATATGTTTTATTAACGTAGCCGCTATGAACCAACATGAGGGCTTCTGATAACGGATCTCGTAATTTTGAATCTCGGTCAAGTAACATAGACGACAACCCCTCTCCAAATTATCATACCACGCCAACAACAAGACTTTCAACCTCGACAGATTTAACGTTCATTAGCCTTTCTGCACGGCAGATCTTCAGTGGTACTAAGACTCGAACTCGTGTCGCACCGGTCACGAGTTCGCGACCATAACCATTAGGCTACCACGACCCATAGCTCCTTTTTTACGTAAGAATATGAGAGAATTAAGAGTATTTTTGAAAATTATAGATTGAAAGTTTCTAGTCTTACAGATTTCAACTCAAGCAGTTTAAAAACTACGCGTTTGTCAGCATAAAAAAATTTATATTCAAAGTAAAAAAAAATGAAGGTTTGTTATTCGTTAAAAATCTAATATCAACCTGTTTGAGGTTCTGATAAAACATATATTTATTTGAATGAATATTTTAAAAATCGAAAAATCATTGAATGATTAAGTTGGAGGTAGTTTAAGTCTAATATACATTTACTATTCTTCTTTGCTGTACATATTTTGTACAAAAATATCCAGAAACTTTCAGTGAGTCGCTCAGCCAGTATGGTGGCTATGACCCTCGGCTTGTAACCGAGTGGATTCGGATTCGAATCCCGAGTAAGACATGGTTGTATCTTCTTCGGGAAAGAAGTCGGTCTTTCGCCTGTAATGGATTCCCGTCTCGAAAGGAAAAGCACAGCGCATCCCTTCCTGTTATATGCTGGGAACATCATCTGTAATAAATGTGTATATTCTTCTGTTGTATTGTATGCTTTCTGTTCTTCTTCGCTTGTGTTTCATATGTTCCCAGGATAACAAAACACACGATAACAACAACTTTCAGTGCTTTTATTAAACCCTCTAAGTGGTCTTCACTTAGTCTTGCCATTCTGGAGATACTTCATAAATGCACCGCACATATATTTTTGCTTTCAGGTGGGGTTCTCAAAAGCGGTTGAGCCGTATTTTTAAGAATGCGGCTCGGCCGCTTTTGGGAATCTTGCTTGAAGGCAGAAAAAGCATCTCTGGAATGGCGGAATTTTACGTGCAGACCGCTTGGAGGGTTAAAAGTATTTTTAGAACATTTGCATTTTGTTTAACAGAATTATCGTAAAATGCGGCGTATAGCGCACACCCGTACTTTCAAGCTGCAATTTTTTAATTTTTAAGTATATTCACCATATATTGCGCACCCTCTTTTTTTACAAAGGAGCCAAAAGTGTGCGTGTACATTGTCCGTATGTTTAAAAGTCATTTATTCGAGTTATTGTTCCAAGATTTTGAAGAAAATAGTACACTATCAGAATCAGAGCCCTTTAACTTTATTAGGTACGTCATTTCTTTCAAATATAAAGCATTCCGATTTATGTAGAAGTTTATTTTTTTATTATGCTCACCTCTTTTTTTTATTTTTGAAGCTATCATTTTTATACCTGTCGTATAACGCGCACCCGCAAATTTCGATCTGTTTTTGAGTTAAAGTGCATTATACCAGGATTTCGATAACTCTAAAGGCTTATTCACTTTTTCTTTCTTCCGTTATACATAAAAATTATTCGAACTTTTCTCACGAGTATAAGCCTAATTCAACTCAATGATTCTTTTTGAAAAGCAGTTCTTTTTAAATATTTCTATGATGAACTGGTTTTGCTCGCAGACTTAACAGATCTTTGACATGATTCATCATCTAGGTCTGATAGTTTTCGGTTTTGTTCACATTTAGACAATGTAACAATAGAGTTTTTATTCTTTGGAGAAAGAAATCGGGCAGAAATTTTAAGAACATCTAGATAGCAGTTGGAATCTATGCTTCTTAATCATGGTCATTTTGTTGCTCTACTATGAAGTATGTAAATCAGAACAGTATTCATAAACTCTTAAAATTTTTTCTTTCAATTTTCTGGGGAATACTATGCTAATATATGCAAGCGATATTAATTACATAATTTTAAAATTGTGATACATAATCATCTTTTTCTGCGATTAGATTGCTTTACGAGGTAATTTTTAAACGCCAAACTGCGTGTGCAGCAATAACATGTAAAATTAAATTTTTCTGCAATTTATTTAATTTTTCGATATTGTTGCGTCGTTGGATGTCCATATATCAAAATACTAAAAAGTGCTTATAATATTTTCAACGTTTTATCATTTTTATTTCATTGTTGTTATTTTTTTAAACATTGGCTAGATTACCACCTAGTAAATAATGCCTACTCTAATTCAGATTAATTTGACTTTTGGTTAATGAAAAAAAGAAGTTAATTCCTATTAATGTATTTATTTTTCAAAAATTTCACTGTTCGAACAAAATGCGAGTTTTGTGGATACTCCGAGGTGCAAGTTTTTCATAAACTATGAACTTTATAAAGATTTTTGTGGAATGTGAAAAAATTATTTAATGTTTCTTGGTTAATATTCGTTTTGATTTTCATCCATCATTCAGTGTCTCAAAATTTGTATTTTCAAAAACCTCTCAATATAATTACTACCATAGATATTAGGAACTATTATACATACGAAAATAGAAACACATTCTAAAAATTATTTTAAGAAAATAATTCTAGCATACAGTACTATTTTACAATTCTTGTCCGACGTGTTAGAAACATTCTTTGTTTTGTGGACTCAAAAATAAAAAAAATAATGTAAGTAATAATAATAAGTAAAGTAAGTAAATATGTAAAATCTGCTAATAATAGTACAGTAATAATCCTGTTAATAGTAATAATATTACTAGACGAACAAGCGTCAAAAAACATGTTTAATTAGAGGGAAAAGAAGCCTACAAATGCATCACATTTTTCGAGAAAAATTAAACATTACTATAAGTATGTAAATTTTATTAAACGTATATTTAATGAATGCATTTTTTTGTGTGTGTGTCAGATAAGCTCTTTTTAAAACTTGACATTTCTAGAGTAAGCGCGTACTATTTGATTTACCATTCAACATTCAAACAAGCCAAACAAAGTCTAATTTATTTGTCAGATTTTGTTTTATTCATTGCTAGAATAGATAATGTTAATTTAAAAATATGTAGCTATTTAGAAAGATTTATGTGTGATAGTTCCTCTAGAAAAGTAAATGATAACCTAATAATGTCTCATTTCTAAGTAGGAGGTCTTTTTCAATTACTTCTGAAGTAGTGAATACGTTTTACAAACCGAAATTGTGTCACCAACTCTCGAATTCTTACTATTCTTCTTTGAAAAGTAATGTAAATTAAATAGGAATGATAAATGATACCTCCACCAGTAGCCGCTGTTTTGAAAAATGAATATCTGCTTAGCATTTTTATTCCATTTTGGTTTTAAGTGGGAATAAATAGTTTGGCGTATGCAAATGTGTCTTGATGCCAGACGGTATTTATGTACTGTCACTTACATTAAAATTAGTGCTCTCGCGCGAAATGAAGGTCAAACCCTCCCATTCAAGAAAGACATTGTTTGGTAAATGTGTCAACAGTCGCCGGTTAAAACATGAAAAATTTCTCTGTAGATGACAGCAGATTTCAGCATGCGAAATAAAGGTAGTTATAAAAACTATTGTTCGACAACTTTTTATAATCTGAAAATTTCGATATAAATCTTTTTCTATCGAATATAAATCGTCTACAGATTCTTTAAAATGACAACTATGTTGTATAATATTCTCCAATCCTACCAAAGATAGAGGAAAGAATGAAGGATGAATCTTCAGATCCGGAATATCAATTTTTAGAGTAAAGGACAATGAGGTGAATACATTCTAATCATCCAGACAAATATGCATTAGCCAAACCTATCTATTGCCTTTGTTAAATATTAAATTCCCTGTTATATATTGATTTATTCTTAGGAAAACACTATAATGGAACTTCGAACATAATGTTAATGTAAAAATTAATGAGAATAGATGGCAATATCATATTATTTTCTTAGTAGGAATGTTCAACTTATTCAGCGAGTTCCAGTACTCTTTATTTTGCATCAAACAAATTCTACAGAAAGGTTTTGTTATTTTCACTATTTTTCTTTTATGTATTGGTAATGCAATAAAACTCCACTGATTAATTATTAATTTTGTGTATAAATGTGTGTAATATTTTTATTACAAAGATTAATTCAAAATTTATATGAAGTAATGGTATATAATATTTGCATATGGTTTTGTTATATAAATATATATTAGACAATACGATCACTGAATATCTTTAAGACCAAAAGCAAATTTAATTTATGAGTCCATTAACCGCTAAATAAATAAGGATGTTTATGTATAGTCTCGAAATACATGATTGACACATTCGAGTACTTAACCCTTTAAGTGGTCAATATTTCGCCCAAAATATTCCAAATAAAGGCACATTTATTTATTGCATATAAATATGCATAATATTTAACAGAATACGAAAATAGAAGAATTTTATTTTATTTTTCAATTTTAAAGTTTTTACATTATTTTTTATTTTATAATTGGGGAGCACAAAAACCCTAAATGTTTGTTTTTATAAGTACACTTTACATAGTAGGAACAATGTTTCATGTGTCTTAAAAGAATTTCTCTTATACTTAAAAAAATTCCATGTTCGTACCTCCTTTTCAAACGGTTGGGGGTTTTGTGTGTGCCAGGGGCCGCCTTATGAGTGATACGAGGTGCCCAATCTACAGGGGGCCCCAACATATGCAATCTATTTTGACATTTCAAATAAGTTTTACTGATGTGATCATTTTTTTTGCCAAAACGGGCCCTGAAGGATTTTTGATACAGGGCCCACTCAGGCTAGCTACGGCAATGGTGTGTGTGCATATATATATGCACACACAATTTGAAGCATGGTGTGTAATATTCAGTCTTACATTGAAATGGAGACAGAGACAACATCGGCTTTTTTGGATTCTTTCTCAAGCAACAAATTGCATATTGCCTTGAAAGTTCCTATTTTTACACGAATATTTTCACGAATCTAAATTTCTGCCTTCAATGAAAAATTCCCGCTTTCACCCCAAAGAAAATCTCGAATGAGAAGTATTTCTGTACCATGCAGCTGCAATAAATGCTGATTAGATAATTAGTTATTTCATCATCAACTTCTCATCTCTAACTTTTCTGTGTTTCATCCTCTTCAATTGATTCTACCATTATCTTGGTGAAAAAAAAAAATTGAAAAGTAACATTTACTTGTATTTTCAATATTTTAATGAGTTCGTCTTAAATAGCCGGAAAATAATATAATGTAAGAAAAAAAATACATATGTAATGATTAAAATATGCCCATTCGTCACATTTTAAATTATTTTATAAGAAATTAAATTTTGTTGCAGTATTAAATCATTATTATTTATTTCAAAAATTGAGAATTAAAATTTATTTTATGATTTTAGAATGAAAAGGCTTTATATTCATATTTTATATCTGACTCTTTCACATTTATTTTATCGCGCTTCTTGGTTGTAAAAGAAGATCAAACGTCTTTTTAAAATGGGATAATTATGAATTAAACGCTTTAAGATATGTTGGTTATTATCTTCATAGTTGTTTACACAAGTTTTGAACAGCTCTTTTTACTCTCACACACAATTATCTTAAATTATAAAAAAAACTTATGAGTACTTCTCAGGTTTCAAATTCTTTATATTTCATCAATTTACATTATTTTTTAAAAAATTTTAGTTGCGAATCTTTAAACAGAGTAATCGAATTCAACCATATTAAGACTATAGCAAAAACATATGGATTTTGCATTCGGTACTATAAACTAGGAATTTTTTAGTTTTCATATATGAATTTTGTCTTTTATATTATTGCTTTCTGAATTCCCGTGTAGTGAATTCTATATTGAGTTTTATGTTGTTTTGAAATAGAAAAAACTCCCGCAAATTTTAGTATTTTTGTAACTG